>JAODUE010056050.1:0-39758 GCA_027564755.1 Amblyopsis hoosieri | reverse complement strand
TCAGGTGTGTTGGAGCAGGGAGACATCTAAAACAAGCTGGATAGGGGCCCTCCAGGACCGGAGTTGGGCACCCCTGGCCTACAGTATAGGAATGCTCACCAAGACAGATGTAGGACTGGGATGAGCACACAGTAGTTCACCGTGCAGCCATACACACATAGTTTTGTCGCAGCCTTAACAGCTTCGCAAGCTACAGCGCTAAAGTCGTCAAACTTTTCATTGACTTTGAGTAGCAGTAGTCACCACATTGATTTAATTGTATATTGTTCCTAAAAATGCATATTCCTATGTCCAATACCATATCTTAACTAAATGTGTTATATTGATGTGTTAATGTGTTATACTGATCTTCATTTTTGCCTATGTACAGTGCTATGTAAGATGTCTTTGTGCTTTGAAAGGCGTCCTGGAAAATCAAATGTATTATCATTATTATTATTATTATTATTATAGTACTGTATTATGATACAGTTTGTGTCTGTACTCACTGGACAGGAAGTGTTGAGAGGAAGGGCCAAAGTCTCTGTGAGCTTCTTGGAGCAGCTTCAGTCTGTCCTCCACGGAAACCTGAACAGACAGACAGATAGAGAGAGACAGACAAACATACAGGAGAGGAGATGGTCAACCGTATGCCCCACTCAATGGCTAATACATATATTCTGGAAGTGATTGAGTCCTGCTGATGTTTCCTCTTGCATGAAGAACGTATGACGAGACACTGTGAACTATTATGACACCCCTGGAGACCTACTGAAACGCTCCATCTCTCCTCTCCTCAAATAGCTCAGATATGCATCGGCCTTTAATGTGGAAATGCACAGAAGATCAGAGAATATTCTGTGTAGATTCCTGCTGCGTCAACCCTAGCCCCACGGAGGCACAGCTCTGACGGCGCTTTCAATTCACCTCGTCTACTTGACACACGGAACAGGCCGAACGATGCGCTTAGAAAAGCAAAAATAAAGCTGAAGCAACGGTTCGGCGCGGGTTCACCTTTGCTTCTGGGGCATCTAATAAAAAAGGGCATCAAGCAAACATGAGTTTCTCACTGACGCATGCACGCACGCACACACACACACACACACGCGCACGCACGCACGCACGCACACACACAGTGTTCCCCCTGTAAGCTGTGTATTGACCTTTCCACGAGTGCGTCTGCCTCCTTCGTGACTAGTGGGGTTATTGTGCTGCATCAGGCAGAATACCAGAATATTGACATTCTGAGCCACTGACGCACACACGCACGCACGCACGCATGTACACACACACACACACACACACAGATAAGAACCTTCCACTCAGGCAACGAGGAATGGCCGACAGCTCCATTTTCCTCCATACAGACTAATGGCTAACATGGTCCATGTCCCGGAGAGAGGAAGATGGGGACTGTCGGCGCAGGGGAAACCGTATCGCCAAAATACGCAGGCAGCCCCAGCTTATTAGCCAAGCTGTCGCTCGCCTCCCCAACAGCAAGGACGGAGAGAGGAGACCTGCGGTCGGCCTGGTTATAGTCAGCATCTGTGCATTACCAAGCCACGAAATAGGCCATTAAAAACAGAAACGCAATTTCATCGGTTATCATCGTTTCGATCGCATATACGCCTCTTAAGTTTGCCATTTCTTTTACCCAAACAGGGAGACAAATTGCCTTCACAACGGTAGGGAAATTAGTATAGTTTCCCCCAGGCAAAAAAAACAAAAGGCTGCTGTTTACAGTACATCCATCTGTGCCTGCCTGGTGCCCCCCCACTTCGAACAGCTGGCCTGCACCCCCCCTCACCCCTCCACATCCCCACTGTTCACGTCAGCCATGACTGGACCTAGGCTACAGTATGTGGGGGGGCTAGACAGCCAGCTCTGTTGAAGCCTTGTTTAAAAGCGGTGGTTACGTTTTAACTTTTCACCTGCCTGCATCTGGTTCTGGCCCAGTTTCTGCTGCGTCTGTGGGCTGCCATCCAAAATAGGAATGAGACAGTATGTTCTCACCATCCAGAATCAATGCCAGGCCAGGTATGCAAAATTATTGTTTAGTTGCCATTTAGACGTGAAAATAATTCAGAGACCACTGCAGTAGTTTCTCATTTTAACATATATGTAATACATGTAACATATGTATTTGTATATTTATAGAATTTTTCTATTTTTGTTATATGTTTTTAAATTTACAGTACATTTATACTATAAAAAATAGCGATTGTATATTGTATTTTTCTGCCCTACCAGAAACCTCGCTACATTGTTATTGCTAGACTAGAGAGAACTCTGCCATACACTACAGTGCATGACCGTGGCAAGGGCATAGAGTAGAACTGCAGACCTTGTTTAATATCAGGGGCACATCTAACACAATCATGCGTTCGCGTGTTCACGCGTTAACAACCGTCGGCTCATTCCCCCTGACGGAGCGCTGACAGAGCCTCTCTGCTGGGCTCCCGCCCCGCGGGGCTGGGCTGTGCCACGCGGCAAGCGCACTCGATGGGGATCGACCGGTACGGCGGTGGGGAAGGGGAGAGAGGGTGGTGGCGGTGTGGTGACAGTAGCGCCGCTGATGTGGAGCAACAAAGTTGTCGCTGAGCACGCTCCCATGGAGGAGCTAGACAAGGAACAGGTCTCTGGTGTGTCTGGCTGACATGCAGGCGGATAAGCACAGACAGGGAGGAGAGAGAGATATAATAGGAGAGAGAGAGAGAGAGAGAGAGAGAGAGAGAGAGAGATAACAGGAGTCTCACAGAGCAGGAAACAAAAGATTGAGGGAAAAAAGCAGTAACAATAGATAAAGTTTCGTAACCAAAGAAAGAACGCGTGGTTGGTTTTTTATGTTTTAATCTGCATGTAAGTTATGTGCTACTGTGTAAAGCGCTCGGTTGCGTAGCCTTTATCTGTGCCCGTACAAATCCAATGTGATGGTGCAATAAGGACGAGGCAGATAAGAAATTTTCACATGTCTGACGCTTAAGTTCAGGCATGACAGCGGGTTGGTTGGGCTAACGAAAAGATACACAGAAAATTAATGCTAGTCTTTTGTGCAAAACGGTGCTATTTTGAGTGGAATTGATTTAAACCAAAGCGGATCTAAGCTATTCATCCACCTCCTGGTGAGCTGTGCTTGATAGCATGAAGGCCACTGATCTATGCCACAGTATGAATTCAGACAATAACATTGAGACAACATTGCCAAATTTTGCCTTCTGGCACAAACAGAAGCAATCTTGTGGGACATGAAGGAAATTGAACGTACAACCGAGAAACATTTTCAAAAACCACAAGAAGAAAATCTCTCTTATCCCTTGCATGTCCCTCGCGTCTTGCCGTACCTGGAGCAGCTTCCAGCGCATGTTGAGCTGGTCCAGTTGCCTGGAGGCTGTGGACGACAGCTGGATGTCCAGCGGGGCGAGCTGAGCCGACAGCTCGTTAACCACCCTCACGTCCTGTCGCAGCGGGGCCACCTCCTCCCTGAAAGCCTGCACAGACAGCGGGGTCGGTTGGGTGAAAGACTAACGCCATTGGTGAACCGTAGCTCCTGCATAGTGATGATCGAGGCTGTGGTGTTGATTATGTGCAGTGAGTTTGCACTTTGTTTGTTTGGCTCTGTTTGTCTTCGGGCAGCGTTAGCCTGTTAACGTGTTCACCGCTCGCTTTTTAACCCCACACTGGTTTCTCCATTCGAGCGAGAGGTGCTGCGAGTGCCGCTTCGTCGGCGAAGGCGGCAAGCGGCGCGCTGTTCGCGTCAGCGCGGCGCTTTGTTCCCCGTCGCTACGTGCGATGTTAATTGGCCGCGCATGTGCGGATGCACGCGACAAAAGACCTTGTACGGTGCGTGGGCATAACAGCTGAACTAATGGATCAGGGAGTTGAACACACACTGTCATGAAATGTTTATTGGTCATTGGGCATTAACATCTTCAGCGTGCTGCATTTCCTTCCTTCCCTGCTTTTCACATGGATCTGTTAGTTTGTGGATTGCTCCTACACAGTGTATGCTAATTGCAGCACCCAACTCTAAATCTAATCTGAAACAACTAAGACTTGTGTAAAGGTTAAGGTGCTTTTATTGTATTATAGCGAAACTGATCCTCTGCTATTAACCCATCCCTCAAGGGAGCAGTGGGCAGCCGCTCTGCAGCGCCTGGGGACCAACTCCAGATCGGAGCCAGTGTCACTGGTCACATGGCACTGGCTGGAGGGTGAACCTATCATGTTTTATTATAGTGGGGGAAACCGGAGCACCCGGAGGAAACCCATGCAGACACGAGGAGAACATGCAAACTCCACACAGAAAGGTCAGGATGACGGGTTCGAACCCAGGACCTTCTTGCCACAGTGCTATACACTGGGCAACACTGTGTTACCCATGTGTTGGTATGGTACATGTTACCCATGTGTATATATATGTATGCATATATGTTTATTTTATGTCATGTTCTTTCTTCATCTCGTCTTCTTTTTTGGGTGTTTCCATTTCTGAGTTAAATATTATTCATGTTTATTGTCCTATACTGTATGTATTCAAATTAGGGCTGTCAGACACGATAAAAAATGTACCGCAATTAATCGAACGCTTAACGTAAAAAGTCGCGATTAAAAACGTATATTTTTACCTGTTCAAAATATAGCCTACATGTGTTATATTGTAATAATGCTATATGCTGCTGAAGGCCATCTCACCGTGGTCTTCTCAATGTGGTCCTGCAGGGAGTCGATCAGCAGGTCTCCCACGGGCTGCCAGGGGGCCTTGGCCTCCTCGGCCCGCGTCAGCCTCAGGTCCAGCTGGTCCATGGAGCTCTGCAGCTCCTGCAGACGCTCTAGGGCCAGCTCCACCTGGCTCTGCCACCCACGCATGTGGCCCTGCAGGCGCTCCCACCGCTCGCGCACCTCGCCCGTCTGCTTGCGGATGGCACGGGCCACCCCGCGGGCCTCCTCCTCTGGGGTGACCTCTGGGGGAGGGGGGAGACACGGAGAGACAGGTCGTCAGGTAGACCAAGTACATAATATGTCAGGAAGACAGGTGGTGAGGGAAACAGGTAGTCATGGAGACAGGTAGTCAGGGAGACAGGTAGTCATGGGGACAGGTAAGGATATGATCTAGGTTATAAAGGTGTGTCGTAGAGAGAGAGGGACGTGGGTGCATGAGGCAGGTCAGTAGGAGAGCATAAGCGATGAAAGATACAAAGCACATAAATACTTATGGGCCTCATGTCACTATAAGACACAGCTCATTATATTCCACTCCCATGCAAACACAGCACATGCCAGCCCAGACAAGCAAAGTATGACTGTGTCATACCATGTGATCATGAATATTGTGAGAGCTAAACAATATCAATGGAAAGCACCCCCGCAGATAAGTGCCTTCCCCACCTTCCTTCAGAAACACCATCTGATGAAGCGACTCGCTCCTCCTCTGAACTGGGATTACTTTTATATTTATACAATGAGACAAGGCTTTGATATGTGTGCATCAAAGATCACAGATAACAAGCCAATCTCTGTGTGCTTTGATGCCTTGTCAGGCCCAGGACATGCCTTCCCCCCGGGTACGTTTCATTAAATAAAAAGAAATGTGCTGACTTAACTAAGACTTTGCTGCCTCATCGGTTGGGGGGCACCGAGAGGAAATAGCCGGTATGTTCGTCTATCCTCACGGTGCATTCACACATGAGCGGCAATGCCCATAGCAAGCAGGCAAAAATAGAACATGTCCTATACTTTTGCCGTTGCGGGAGGCCAATCAGAGCATAGCGGTAAACCAATAGGAAAGCTTGTGGGCGGTACTACTCGCTGAAAGTAAGCAAATGTTTTTGTTATAAACTACAAAGGGAGAGGGGAAGGGGGAGGGGGCCATCCCGCACTAGCAAGCGGTCTCACCGCTCATGTGTGAATGCAGCCTCAGCCATCTTTGGCTGGTAATGCATACCGACTGGTGTCTGGGACGGACCAACCTGTTTTGGGCTGCAGGTTCTTGCGTGGCTCCCCGGGGCCCTCGATGGGCTGATCGGCCAGGAACATTCGGGCCTGATCCAGAGTATTGATCACCAGATGCTCTCGCTCCTTCAGCTCGGAACACAGCGCCTGTGGAGCATTTAGCGGAAATACAGGCTCAGAAACTAAAATCTCGAAACTGCTTCTTCAGTCAGTGGTGCCCAGTGACAGCTCGACATTAAAACATTATTTCAGCAGTAGGACAGCCCCTACTGATTCTGTGTTTGGTTCACGCCTCTGTTATTCTATATTGATTGCTCAAAAAATGCAGCATAATGCATCACTTCCTGTCAGGAGGTTTTTGAGGAGCGAATTCATTAAAAACCTTTCATACACCGAGCTCACTGTTATAATAAAGATGATAGGCCTACATGTTGGCCTTTTAATTCTTGGAACGGCAGATCATTATTTTAACCTTTAAAAGGTTATTAGTTATTAATCATGGCTGTGTTGGCTAAAACGATATCTTCAAAATGTTATCTACACAGTATCGCAAGTAATGCCACCCTTGTTCCTTTCCACTAAGAAAATCATTCAACACATTAAAATGAGGGCATCTTTATGAATCATTCAGTCCATTTTGACAAGCATTCTCTGCACATTAGAGTACATTAATACAGTATGTGATTAACAGTGTGCTGTATCCAGATCATCCTCTACTACAGTACCAGAAATGTCTCCCGTTCCTCTTAAATCAGCTCAAGAGTTTCACTGCTGTATAAAAGTAGACCCTTTGTATGGACACACACACGGATCGGATAAGGGTGAGCATTTATGCTCGACTTGTGAGCAGGATAAACACAACACTCTTGGAGGCTAATTGCGCAGTGAGTTAGCATCACAAAAAGAACATGAGACGTGTGAATGTGAGATAGAAAAAGAGAAAAGAAAAAGCGCTGCAGGTTAGCTCAGGGGTTTCCTAGGCATTGGTGTGAAATAAGCATAACGATCCACAAGTCAAAATGGCCAGGCGTTTCATTCCTCCAGGCGTTTTCATCAATGAGACCGCTAGCAATATTACACATTAAGGCCGTCCACATACAGCACAGGCCAAATCAGCACACACACTTGGACCTTGAACCTCCCTCACACACATACACACACACTGCTTGGCAAGGTTTCGAGGGGCACTTGTTTCAATAATCTCCATGACATAGACATTGACCAGCCAATAAAAGTTTGCTATGGAGGGTGCTGCATGTAGCAGTCTAATTATTCTTGTTTTAATGTATGTGTGACCTCGTGGGTGGGGGTTATGGAGGCGAGATGGGGCGGGGGGACTGAAATGCCTATCGGCAGTGTGTGATTGCCTTGCAAAGAAACTGTGTTCTCGGAGCTGCCACAAGGCAACTATTAGATGGCAGCGCTAGCTTGCAGCGCTAAGGCTTCACAGTGGTAACGCTGAACGGGGGAGTTGTGGGCAACAGTCCGATGAGTTTCACCCTTGCCCGACATTGATTTAATTCCTTCTGCTGGATAAGATAAGTCAAGAAAATAAAAAGCAGAAATAAGGACACCTGGAAATAGACACAGCTCTCAAAAAACACAATCTTGTGGTTTCACCTTTACGGGAAAACCAAATGGAATCATAAAATAACTTGTTACATTTAAAACCGCTGCAATGGCAATTCTGCATGGTCACCAACTGGTGAAATGTGCCCAGCCGCTGAAATTGAGCCCTAAATTAAATCACCCCCGCTAATGAAAGGTTTGCTCCATTCCAATGATTCGCTCCCAGTTCATTTGGAGGAAAGGCAATAGGCAGGCAGCATAGAGAGTGGACCTTGAGAGATAGAGAGTGCATGAGAGCGTACAGCGGAATGGAGGGTGGGAAACTGCGCAAGAGGAAGACAGATAGTAGGAATGTCAAGAGTTTAGTGGAAAAGGAAGATGAAGTGGACAGTATACAGAGAGAGGGAGGAGGAGAGAGAGTTCTAAACCTGTAGCAACCGATTTCTCATCGACATCCACCTGGACAGCTTGTGTCTCGCATTGAATTTCATTTCAGTTAAGCAAGCAGTTCACACCGGCCAGCGGCGAGAGCGTCAAAATGGCCGGAAGTCATTGGTTGTCTATGTGGAGCCAGCGTCAGTCGGCGGCGAGGCGGGTTTTGGGCGTCAAGAGGAGCCGAAGTAAAGTCAACTTTATGGTAATGAGCTATGATGCGGTTTGGCGGCAGTGCTCCGCTCCAGAGAATTCTAGAGAACACAACCGTAACAATGGTTCCCACCAAACATTAGTTCCCAAGCGAAAGTGAAATTGATTATTGATGTGGCGGTTTTCCCATGATTATGTGTCCCTGTTGGCGTACAGGGATACAAATTTGAAAAATGATGCCTGGACCAAGCTTAGCTGGAGAAAACATGTACGGTAGCACATACAGCTATGCCATTTCAAATATTTATTATATTTAAATGAAGTTAGCAAGACCAGCATTCGAATGAAGGTTGACGCCTATTTTATATACGTCAGAGCGTCCATTAATCTTTGTACAGCGTCGTTGGCCGGGCAGCCGGAGCAATCATTGACGCTCTCGCCGCTGGCCGGTGTGAACACACAGTAAGCAACACAATGGACTCCCATTTTCTATGTAGTTTCCTTGCTGGTGCTTCTTTTTGAGCAATTATGTGATCCAAGAAGGCCTACATACTGTGTGCATGTGTGTGTGTGTGTGTGTGTGTGTGTGTGTGTGTGTGTATGTATAGGCCTATTGGAGAGCAGGTACCAGTAGACAATCGGGAGAGAGAGCGAGCGTGGAGGTACTGTAGGTGGCTACTCTGGTAAGTTACAACCTGCATGTCTAACTGCTCCTGAGTGACACAGTGGTAGTGGTGATAGTAGTGGTATAGGTTCCCTGGCATTGGACCCTTGGGACGGGCTGTGTGGGTTACCCATGTCTGAATCTGCTCTCCCGTGTTTGCACAGTGACCCTGGCCAGGCAACAACGCCTTGAATTATGGACGACCAGACTACACACGCACCCGCTGGTTTTATTGAAGACCCATCTTCCTTTTAATCCTCACGCCTCACGTAGTTGTCACAGCCTACATATAAATCAAGACTTCAGCAGCAGTTATTTGATAACAGAAAACTTTTCCAGGACCTCTGATAATTTCAGTTGTTTTTAAGAGCACCGCAAAAGATGACAAAGGTTATAATGGGCTCTTGGATACATAACAGTGCCTTCATCGTTTCATCGTTATGACAAGATCGGTTTTTCAAGTGGGTTTGATATAGCTATCTGATTGAAATAGACTTGCTTACAATGCTTAACATTTATGCTAATAGGACTACCGTGTTATCAGTATACTATAAATTAAGCTATGTGGGATATGCAAAACCCACACCATTTCTGGCTCTGTCATATCCTGTATGTTTCTATCAAGTTTACTGGCATTTGTATACCGCTACACAATAATCGTCAGCTTGTATATTCTAAAGGCAAAGGAAGATAACGTCAGAGTGCCATTACAATTTAATATAACCCAGTGATATACAAAGTTAGAAGTGAAATACATAGCATTCATGAAAAATTCCTTTCTGAGTGACAACTCCAAGTGGCCCTGTCGAAGCTAAAGTGGTCTGTAGCCATATCAATGCAAATTCCTGCCTGCAATCTCCCTCCACCTTGCCATCGTGCATGACGTGTCATTCATGACTTCAACCAAACGTCAACACCAGGGGCCACTCCACCACAAGAAAAACGTCAACGAGTTTAGATGATCACGAAATCAAACGGGGACACCAGTTATGACTGCGACCTACATAAATATCAAACGCACATGCGACTTTGAGACCTAGCGGAACGACGTTCATTTCAAAACAAATCCCGGTTTGCCCAGGAGTGTTAAAGCGAGACGCTGTGCGGATCAAAGTCTGAGGTCTCCTCTTCCTTTAGAGCTGTGATCATTCAGGCCAGTGCTCCCTGTTTCAGTGGACCAAGAGAAAAGGCTGCAGGATGACCTTTTCCCCTTCCAATTTTTAAATACGTCATCTACTGTGTCTTGTAACAGCCTGTGCATGCTACTGCCTATACTGTTGTTTGTTTTGGTGTTAAAATCAATGTGCGTGCGCGTGCGTGCGTGTGCGTGCTAGAGCTATACACATGACAGCCTTATCTGACCAGACTCAGGCTTGGACCCAAAACAGAGGACGCTTGAGCTCCTTCGTCAATTTTTTCTTTACGTTTCGAACGTCATTAAAAGTACATTCCATAATGCACAACCAAACATCGCTGCTAATAGACAGTGGCCTTCAAGCATCGGGATTGACGACAAAAAGTAGACCGATTTAGCTTTCATGAAATTACACAAAAAACATTTTTTATACATTTATTTATTATGTTATAACTAGGGATGGCACAATCAGATTTGTTCAGTCCCGATACCGATACAGATACCTGCACTTTTGGCATTGGCCAATACCGAGCACCGATCCGATTCCAGGTTTAAATTAAGCTGTTTTCCTCACTGTGCCTGAGGAAGAGACTGGGAATCATGTTTTGTGTAAGGAACCATCAGGCTTGAACATTGCTTTCCTAACTCTGTAAAACATAATGTAACATGGGCTATATATGAATATAAGGAAATATTTTAAAAAATTGTCATTGATGTATGAATTAGTTTGAGTGGTTTGGTTAAGTTGCAAAGTCAATGACCGCTAATCTCTATTTTAGGACTTTGATGCATTTTAGAAACCTGATAGTGTGGCCTGAGTAGGTTAGACATTGTTGATGCTTGACAGTAGACCTACACGTGTAAATTAATATAATTGGATTAACCCCATGGATCGGTTACAACTGTCCAATTGTCACCGATACCGATCCAGCTATTTAAGTCAGTATCGGACCAATTTCCAAACTCAGTATCGTACCGGTGCCATCCCTAGTTACACTTAAATTTCCCTCTCTTTGCCACAGAACCACAGCAATAATTCAGGAGAGCACGGATCTGTTTGTCTGTGCTTGCATTGGTTGCCTGCACATGGGTGTTTGACCAAGGGAAAATGCCTGCTGTCTAGAGGACGTGCATGTCTGTCAACGCACGTCTTTGAGGGCTCCCGCTGGTGCATGCGCACAACCGTGTTTGTGTTTAGAGCCGTGTTTGCTAGGTGTCTTTTGTTGGAGGAGAGCCAATAACAGCCTGGAGAAGCGTCTGCAGACAGGGGCCAGAGAAACGCATTACGATGTCAACAGCAAGGTGGACGGCACTAAGACGGACAGACGGACTGACAGACAGACGGGCTTAGGGGGTAAACACTAGCCACAGGCCGAGTCATCTATCTGAAAGCAATTACCCTTCAATACCCTATCACACGAGCGGCTGGATGCGGTGGACAAAGCAGCATTTGAAGCTGATGGCAAATAACGGTGCTGATGAAGATGGGAAGGAAACGCAGCAAACTGCAGGTCAGAAGAAATAGCACGGAATGCACAGGGTAAATAACTAGTGTGGCTAAAGACATGTGAATAACTGTGGTGCTCGTGGGCTGTTTTGAACAGGAAAACAATAGAAGGCCGTAATATGGTTATGTAAGAAAACAAATAGTAAATAAGCAAATAAGATTAAGTAAATGTAAGAAAACTCTTAAAGGCCCCATATCATTCCATTCTCCAATTGTCATTTTGGACAAATGTGTCCTCCCTTTGAGCTGAACATTCCATTTAAATCGGTCTTAAACAACATGCTACAACCTGATTGGCTATTGACTGGGAGCAAGAGGATAGGTTACAATCCATCAATCAACAAATATTGTCACACCTGAGGCTTAATTGAGCTGGCTTTAACTGAATCTAGATAAGTAAGACGAATTCGGATTGGAACAGACAGGGTTATTTGAGTGAGAGAGAAAGGTTGCCGGTGGCGACGGCTACGCACCGTGCAGTGGTTTTGCTGCTGGAGCAGCGTGGGGACGTCTCCTCCGATGGGCATCTGCTTGGTGAGCTCCTGGTCCTTGGAGCAGATCCACCTCCACAGCTCCTCCAGGAGTCCTAGCAGGCGTGACCAGCGCTCGGTGCTCACCTCCAGGTGGGCCCTGCACACGGGCAATAGCATCATCAGGTCGTGCACTCATGACATAGTAGTGACCTGTCCCTGACTCTCACTGACTGATCATCTGAGTTTGAAGGTGGAAATATGAATGTTCACCTATAATAAACAGAAAGTACACCAGAAGGATGTAAAGGGGCAGCCAGCATGGAGACGATAAACAAGTGAACATGTGAACATTCAGACCAATATTCAGACCAACATTTGCTGAGAAATCTCAGAAAGCAATAACATTTTGATGAACGGCAATTACAATAATTAAACATGCTGCGAATATTAGTCCCTGACATTTCACGATTCAACCTGAAAAATTATAAAATTCCTCGACTTTACATGCCAGGAAAATTATTTTTACATGATATTACAGAAATGCCATGACCAGTGGGGAACCCTGTGCTTGACTATACAACATAGGATTACACACACATTAACAAGCAATGCCCCTCTCCCACTGTATTATCCTGTATATCAAACCAAGACAGATCAATTGGGATCCCATATATGTTTCGATTAACTAATATCACTGCTTCAATTTAACACAACAACACACGTTTTTTGTAATCAATCAAGGAGCGCCAACACACCTCCCAATGTCACTTTGTAATTATAATGTTCCGGGCATAACTATTATGAAAGAGGGTTTTTTTTTGCAAGAAGCCTTGGATCCCTAAGGCTCTAAAGCGCTCAACCAGGACAAGGCATACCCATTAGAATCTCGTCTCATGTTTCTACATGTTAATGCACTATGTTCTGTGCAGATATTTTCTTCTGGGTATAATGTACACAGACAGCCGGCTGTTACTGCTTACCGTTTTAGCTGTAATTACACATGTGCTGCAATTAGGACCTAATAGGCTGTACACAATCGACACACACACTGGCTAAATCACACACACACACGGATCAAAGTGTGTACAGAATAAACTAGGGATGGCACGATCCAATTTTTGCAGTCCCGATACAGAGTATCGATCAGATTCCAGAGTTAAATTAAGATGACCTCACTGTGACTGAGGAAGAGACTGGGAAAAATATTTATGGTATGTAAGAACCCATCAGGCATGAACATTGCTTTCCTAACTCTGTAAAACATAATGTAACATGGGTTGTATACGAATATAAGGAAATATTAAAATGTTGTCATTGTTGTATGAATTAGTTTCAGTGGTTTGGTTTAAGTTAAGGTGCAATGTAAATTACATCCTATCTCTATTTTAGGACTTGGCTGCATTTTAGACACCTGCTGCTGAAAGTGTGGCCTGGGTAGGTTAGACATGGCTGATGCTTGACAGTAGACCTACGCGTGTAAATTATTTTACTTGGATTATCCCCATAGATCGGTCACAAATGTTCAATTGTCACCAATACCAATCGAGCAATTTAAGTCAGTATCAGACCGATTTCCGATCTCAGTATCATATCGGTGCCATCTCTAGAATAAACAGTTATATATATTATATATAACTGTTATAGTTGCACCAAGATTCCAAATAACTCAAATGTTATTTTCCTCTTGTTCCTTCTTCAGGCATGGAAATGTTTTTGTGCTATGTTTTCAGAGCTTATTGTTCTCTTCATGCAATGTCCTTGCTGTAACGTCTCCCCAACACTCAAAAATCTATTTCCATGGCTCAATGCTGTGCCTTGTGCCCAGTAAAGCACTTACTTTTGACGTCCCTTTGAGGATTTTCATTTCCATCTGTTTCAAATTCACTTTTCAATACAGTTTTTAGTTACTAAGTTATAGTCGTTAGTTAGTTAGTAATGGTTAGTTTAGGTCCTCAAAGTGTTAGTTTCTACAGTTATTTACTTTTATTTTTAACTTCAATAATATAAAATAGTTTCCAAACAAATTATCCCTGTCAGATGATTTTGTATAAATTGATCTTGGAACTCTTTATGACAATTTTGCTTTACCTTATTTCCCTCCATTTAATTGTTGTTTAGCTAGTGATAATTAGAGTGATAATTACTGTTTATGGACAGTAAAATACACACTCACACAAACACACTCACACCTGTTTTAACTCATGCACGGGTGGGGGCTGTCTCTGATCCCCCTTAAGCTAGGTCCCACGGTGACTGTTGTCAGTCAGCCGTATATCATCTGCCCCCACCAAGCACGCTGAGAGGGGGAAAAAAAAGCGAGCCATTTCACAGCTGATAGGTTGATATCAACTGTGCTGCCCTGCCAAAGCCACTGTACTCTTATGTACAGTGCACGGGATGATATCTGACGGGGCTCAGCCTGGCTCGGGGTAGCAGAGGGGATACATTATGAATGAGGTACACGGATCAGGAGCAGATTTAAGTGGTGATTGAATATTGTATGACAGCTTTGAACTACATCGGGTGGTTTCTGTAGATTGGGAAAGGGGGGAAGGGGGGTGCATTTACCTGATGTGTGTACGATGTATTCCCTCTACCTTTGAGCTGCAATTATGTTTGCAAAGTGCTATGCAAATAACGATTATTATTATGATAATTTAGCTGAGTTTATGGTAGCGGTGCGGCACTGACCGTATGCTGGCCGACTTGCTCTTGAGGTCGCTCCAGCGCTGGTTCATGTCGTCCAGCCTGTGCTGCAGGAACACAGCCTCGTCCGAGCTGCCCAGCGCCCTGACCATCTTCGACTTGTTCCCATCCACGCTCTTGTAAATGTCATTGTGGGCGTCGATCTCAGCCTGGATATCCTGCAAATACACACGGAAAAGAAAAAAAAAGGGCCGGTAAGAAATATTGGAGCCTACAGTACAACATGATGAGCCGACAAGAAATTTACTTGGACTTCTAATAAAATCACTGCCGCAGATTTTTTTCCCCCCACCGAGTAAATGAAGTAAGCTTCTTGTGACCAGCCATGTCTACAGGGAAGTTCCTCGGTACCTTAGAAAAGTTTCCAGAAGGCTGAGGAGTTTTTTTTCCCCCTCTAGGCACTTTTTAAGACCTGGCCAGAGTGAATTATGTCCTTCCCAATAAGTGGAACCCTCAAAATTACCAGGGGCAGCTCTTTCAGCAATGCCTGGTCCATACAGTAGCAATGCTACACTATTGCTAAGCACATTGTATGGTAGGATACAATATGCAGCACTTACCCAGTGCCATAAACTCCTAGACTGGTGTGTACGCATGTGTTTTTGGCATGTCAGCAAGGGACACAACTAATAAAAACAAGGCCTACAGTATTTGCAAACTACTGTGTAGTGAGGTGTGATTTATATTACCTCAAGAAGCCTATTTATTATACATAGTGCATCTTAAGAGCTGAGAGTACATCAGTGTTTGTTGGCATACATGTTTTTTCAAGATAGGACCACAGGGGGGGACTGACGCAAGCAAAGAATCCTGTCAAAAGTTATTTTTAGATGTGTATTTTTCTCCCTTGCTGTGTTGGGACAAATACGAATCCAGCTCATTTTCAGCGGCACAAAAAGCAATACTCTAAAAAGAACATTGTATATGTTGTATTAAATGGGAAGGCCAAAGATAGAACATTTGAAACAGTAGGCTATGATCAACACATCACACAGCTGAAATATTATTTTAGGCTTTATACTTTGTGAAATGAATGGCCTTCACCGTGTAGTTGACAGTGTGCACTCAAAGGAAGTACATAAAAGCACTGCTGGTGTTGAGCAATTCAATCAATCAAATTGAGCAATTATTTAAGGCAGAAATTGCTAAACATAATGCCATTTACTCAAATAATAAAATAAAATAAAGCTGGAAACCGAATTAAGATTAATTGCTTTCTTTCTGTAATAAACAATAATTAAATGTGGTGTACATATTAAAGGTATACACTCCTTGATTGTGTTACAGCACTTCTAGAATCGAAGTCATAAATTGGACCCTGTTCACAGTTTGTGTTTGGAACTCAACTGTGCATAGACGTGCATTTATGTTTAGGTGTATGCATGGCAGTGTGTACCCTGGAGCACCCCGCACAGTCATTGACTGTTCACTGCTTCAGACACACACATTAAACATGTGTGTCACCGCAGGTGACCGTCTTGGTCACAACCAGCTTCTGTGGTGCATGTTATTTATTGGATGCTTATAGATCTCACCCTCGTGCTACTATAAGGACACTGGGAACCCTACAAGCGTATGAATACACACACACACACACACACACACACTGACTGAAAAGACCTATAGGTCATTATTTGACTATCCATGCTTTATTATATTTCCTACACACACACTGTCGAATGGAAGGAAGAAAAAGGCAGAATGACAAAAAATTAGCACAGAGAAGGCAATGGATTTCAGATCCCATAGACAAAGGAAGACGTGACAGACTGGCTGGCCTCAGGCAGCTCAGGACACAGAATCGACCCGGTGCACCCTGGGAACACACAGTCATTTGTCGTTATCCGGAGGGGGATGGGGAAGGGGGGGGGGGGCTTTGCATAGGATCGACGGGGGAAATGTGAACGTGTGCAAACCGCCATTGAACCCAAGCTGTAGTAAGTAACTACTCAACGTTATGGCCGAGGCAACGCCGTACCTGAGAGCTCACAGACAACAACATAGCAACACTTGCCTTAAGAGAACGCATTCAATACGAGGCAGCGCGCCTCATTCTTCCACTAATTGTCCCTCTCTGCATGGCGGCGTGCTCTAACAACTAGCAACACGCGCCAGAACAAATGATTCCACTTTAATGAGTCCTATAATGTCTCTTCAGACCTCATAAAGCCGGCTACATTAAGGTCCACCGCTGACGACGCATGGGGTGTGAGACAAGACAGGCAGTGTGTGCAGCAGCGAGACACAGTTGCAGGTCTAGTTACATCTATCTACCTCTTCAAACTTTCGGAGAAGCTCCTGTATACTAAAGTTCAAGCCAATCATGTTGGAGTTTGTATTCCGGCTCCTCCTACTCCGCGTGGCAACTACATATCCCCCGACAACCCTTGGGTCGCCGGGCACCGGGAGGTCGAGACGGGCAGGGGTGTTCTCCGGCGGTTCTGATCAAAACAGACGCGTCTGACGTCTGGGGTCCAGGCGACGCTCCAACTGGTGACAAGGCGGTCGAATCCGGGGGTACGGGGACAAGTGGCCCCCGGGTAAAGTCTTCGGAGGGTCAAATCCGGGTTGTGTTTCCAGAACAGGTGACGTTGTGCGCACACGAGCTCACGCGGCCCTCGGTGGAGCCCGTGCACATGCGCTCGTGCGTGTGCTCGCCCAGCCCGACAACATGTTGGTAGCATCCTTCCCGTAGCAACAGCTAGCCGGCAGCCATGCCGTAACGTTGCGGGGGGGAGGGGCAGGGTGTACAGTGGAAAGTGGTACGGAGTGGAGGTCTGACGGACTTAAAATAAGGTGGACTCTCTGAATTCCTGCCCCCGACCGCCCCCTTTATTTCCACACTGTACAGGAGAGAAGCTGTTTACGCTACCTCAGGAGGTCCAACCAAAGTAAGAAGCGTTTGTTCTCAATTATCCAGATGAAAAAGCACTCCCTTGAAGTCACACACACACACGCACACGCGGCGAAATGTTTGCCATCACAGTAAAGTCAACAGAGAGTCTGAAACAGACAGTCACTGTTGGTGGTGTTTCTCTGGGCCTGGTCTTCCTCTCTCACACCCTCCTAATCGCTGTCACGACTGGGCCGGCTTGGCCAAGAATGCCCCCCATTCTTTTTATGTGTTTCCACGGCGCTCCGGGGCCACGTGTCCTGTGGAAGAAAGAAGCTCCGAGGCTTGGCGTCCAAATCCCGGGAATGAAAAGTCGGGCTCTCAGCTTGTTACTCACTCTGAACTTGAGAGGGGAAAGTGGCGAATTCAATCCGTTTATCTCTGCTTCCACTGAACTGAGCTGGGGAAACTTTCATCCAAGCTGTGGCTCTCTATTCTGGCGTGTGTGCCCTCCGGTGTCTGGGAGCCCTCTGCTCTCTGGTCGCTCCTCTCTCCCCCCCCCCCCCCCGAACCCCTTTCCCTTGTCGTTCTCTCTGGCCACTGGCTCCACTCGTTCACACAGCTGTTTATTATTTTAATCAGTATCCTCCCTTTCCTCCCCCCCCTCTCTCTCTCTCTCTCGCACTCTCTCTCTCTCTCTCTCTCAACTGGGTTGACATACACACCAGACTTCCTGAGGCCCGAGTGCGAGACAGGCTTACAGGAGAGCGGTGGAGCTGAAAGGTGCGCAGACGCGGAGGGATTTCATATGCCGTTCAGGAATAACGCGGGGAGACGGCAAGGGGTGAGAAAGCAGGCCTGAAGCAACCGCAAGGATACAAAACAGAAGATGAAATATTGACTGCGTGCTGTCGATGCGACCGAGGATCTGTAGCTTCCCAGCACAGGGAAAGTTTCTACCTCTTGAGTTGAAAGATTATACAAAAACAATTCTGCTGTCACGCAAAGAGAGAGAAATGAGAAAGTAATGCGATTCTGGGAGATTGTGGGGGTTGGCAAGGGTAGAATAGAATAATTTGAAATGCAGACAACTTTTCATTGAGCAATATGTTTAATGCGTATGAGGATATGAACTCCATCATATCCTCATACGCATAGTGAACAGCACTGGCCTGTACACACGGGGGACACATCAGCATCAAGCCACAAATACCTGCAGTGGGACAAAAGGGGAACGCTTTGAAGTCCCCATTATCCATTATAACATGTTTAGAGAGACGTGGGCACAGATTGTAGGCTTCAGGGCTTTCAGCATTCATATGCATCTCACATAAACCTGTGTGTGTGTGTGTGTGTGTGCCTGCATTGTGAACAGAAGGTTAAACATGTGGTGTGCATCAAAGACACACACGAACGCACACACACACACACACACACACACACACACACTCATCAGATGGCTGTCAAGAGAAAGACAGGGAGAGAGAGAGAGACAATAATACAATGCTGAATATGCAAAAGTTAAAAGACTTTGAACTATGCTTACCTAATTGCAAATATTTAAATATGCTGATAAACAGCATTTTTGATGTATGCCAAAACAAATATATGCCTTTGGTTTTTTGTTTGTCAGCCAAGTAAAAATGAATTGCCGGGAATTTGCACGGTCACAGGAAGCGCAACCAATGTGCTGAAAGGACTTTAGTAGTAGTAGTACCTCCTTGGGTGAAATGGGTTGGACATTTTGAACATACTGAGGGTTTGATGGACTAATTGGTGTCAAACTAAAAAAGGAAAAACACCACAGGACATAAACGCCCCCCCCCCCCCAAATACACACACACACACACACACACACACACACACACACACACACACGAACAAACCCAGAGTGCTTGTTGTGGGAGGTAAATGATACATTAGCCAAGCTAAGAGGATTAGGACCATTACAGGGGTAGGTGTGTAGTGTCACAAACCCCGCAGGCACTAGGAATAGAGATGTAGGAGGGAGGGGCTTTTGCAGCGAGACAAACAAAAGAGCAGGGGAAGAAGAGGTGAAAAGAATATCGTAAGAAGCATAGAATCCAAAAGGATTCCAACGTTTTTCGTCAGACGTCAGCAATCCTATCCAACAGGGTTCATATTAAAGCTCTTGGCCGGGGGGGGGGGGGGGGTTCATGAGCTGTACAGGCTACGTTACAGAACCTTTCACAGTTACGGTCAAAGCCAGCACCTCACCAGAAGAAAAATATTTATTGATGTTTACCAAAAAAAGTTAAAGAACAGGGAGAAACATACAGGTATGGGAAAAAAGAAAAGAAAATCAAAAATAAGTGTTTGAGAAAGAAAGGGGGAAAGAGAACAATGTTGCGGCACGATATGCTGGACCGAGGCCCCCACAGGTCCCAAGTGTATCCAAATAAAAAAGAGAAAACAACAAAGAGAGAAAAAGAAGTTATGGGGGCAAGGGAGGGTAGACTTCTGGAACTTCAATAGGACTCAATAGGAAGATCTGACACAACACTCTCTAAGATAGCGTGTCTTCACTGGGAGACAGTGAAATCCCTGTACTCGCGCCGCGCACGGCTGTTCAATAAAGTTGTGCAAAAATGCTGCAGATGTGAGAGGAAATGGCACCATTGTGTCAAACGTAAGTAAATAAAATATATAAAAAGTTAAGTTATTCTGCACTTGCTAGTCTGAACAAAGAATGTTTTCTCACTCTCTCCAACGTTTACTTTAGGTCTCTTGCCGCGCTATTGGCATGACTGCATATACAGCAGTGCTCTGTGATGACAGTTTATTTTGTGAAATGGGCCTTTGTAAAGAGCAACATAATCATTTCTGTCCCCCCGTCAAATGGCTTTGTAGTTACACTTTTGATCAATTTCTATAAAACTAAATCCAAAACCAGACTGAACCAGAAAACAAATGGGATGCCATTATCTTCACCCAAACTTGTGCAATACTAGTACGCCTTGGTGTTTACTTCTATCAGTACAAAGGTGTACAGTAGCTTGATAAGATGTCAAAGGAATATTGTGGGTATTAAAATTTATAGGCCACCATAAACACAAACCCTAACGTGTCACATTATATTGAACTCTGAATTAATTTATATTTTGCAAACTGAACTTGAAAAACTGTATATCGGTACACCAACAATACATTTAAAAAATCTACTTTAAGCACATGTACAACACACTCAAATTAAATGGATAACATTGTGCTACGGTCCTTCTACTGTCAACAGCTTAAAGCATACAAATGTCAAAATACCATTAGATAACATCCAATGATAATGTGTCTATTGGCCTAACAGAAACACCACACCTACACAAGTACAATGTGATTGAAAACATGTTTTCATGTGGCACACTGTACATATCAGTGCACCGCACTGCCCAGCACTTTACAGTGCATTGTATGTATCTTGCAGTTATCACACCAACATTCCACAATAATTCCACCTCCACTGAGCTCACTTCTTTAACCCCAGGCTCACTCACACACATATCATGCTGTTTGTCGGAATGTGTCCCGATGATGAGATGAAGAAGCCGTTGTGATGTTTTGTGAGTGTGAGTGTATTTTGCTTTACAGTACCTTAAAAGTCACCGCAATAAATCTTAGCAAAGAGTAATCGATTAACCAATCACTGCTGGTGCAATTAAATGTGTGATTGTGCTGTACGACGTGCATATACTAGGAGGCAATTACAGTTTGATTCCAACAGTCGATAGCAACTGAAGCTTATTCTGTTGTGCTCACATTTATATCAAGACAAACTGATTAATGGTTTTCAGTATGAATTGAGGAAAATATCTCTTAATTGCATGGAGAATCTTATGAAATGTGAAGTGTGTCTTTAAATGACACATGCACTGTTCCTTCAATAGGACTCAACACTCTCTACAATAGCGTGTCATCACTGGGAGACAGTGAAATCCCTGTGCACGCACCGTGCACGGCTGTTCCAATAAGGTTGTGCAAAAATGTTGATGTGAGAGGAAATGGCACCATTGTGTCAAAGGAGAAGGTTACATAACCCTAAATGATACTTTATGACTGCAGATTAAGAGGATTTGAACATGGAAGATATTCATCTTAATGAAGCTTTAACTGTTTAAAGTAAAAATATATATGCACGACTGACTAAGTGGCAAAAACCTATTGTTAAATACAGTAGCAGTCATTTGGCCTTTATTGACAAAATATGATTGGATAAAAGGCCAATAGATACTAACTTGGAATCATCCTGAAAAACAGGTGCATGAAGGAATACAATAAATAAACATAACATTATACTAATAAAAATGGTTAAAGGAATTGGATGATAGAAATATAAGATCAATTAAAACCTAATCCTTTTTGTTGCTATGTCAGAACGTCAGCACCATGCGTATAGCGCCATGCTAATCTGGTGGAGGAAGTGCATATTCCGGTAGCAGTTTAGTTATCAGTATATGTCTTTTATGGATGGTTATATCCCCTTGTACCCTCATACAGTCATACTCTGAACATACGCTTTCCTGAAAGCTGAGATCTCTAACTTGACAATCACGGGAGAGGCGGATGCATTTATAACTGGATCTGCCTAAGATAAATCTACTGGGGGGGAAAAAAACTACTTATTTGAATTTTTATTTAGTTAGAGACGTTCCTTATTGCGAACTGTATTTAATACTTGCCTGTGCTCTACTTAAGGCTTTCCTAGTTTGTATAACTCTCATTTTCTGTAGAAACTCATCTTTGCCCTCTGTCTCTCATCCCCCCAGCCTAATCCGTCCCCTCAAGCTTTTTCACTATCCGGGGGGGTGGGGGGGGGTTAACACGTGAATTTATTCACACCTAGCAACAGGATAAACGTGCAAACTAGTTCTATCAATTTACTTTTTAAAGTGGAGTGAGCCAAAACATGGGGTACTTTTTTAATGTTTAGTTATGTTTGTTTTTAGTGTGATCACAGAAACAATTACATAAAAACATTTCATAGCCGTTTTATGATTATATTGCCAAACCCACCTGCTGAACATTTATTTCAGTGTTAAGTGATGCTACCAAGAACAAAATGTATAATTATCTCTACTACTCTATCATACCAACATCATTCATTTCGAAGCTAAAAATTAAAAAGCCTTTGCATTTTACAAAGTGCAACTTACACATTTATTCTTTCATTTCTAGAAAACTCAAGAAAAACAAATGCCCTGATGCTGTAGGAGCCTAACTGGAACTGTATATTTACAGTTAAGTCTATATTGCATGTTTGGTTATAATGTTTTTATTCTTCAAAAGAAGACTCTCCATTGAAACCTCTCTTAATGACTGAAATTGGAAAGAATGTTCCAAGTTCTCTCGACCCCTCTGAGCCCCTGCTGTTTGAGACCCTGGTCTGCACTAGCAGAAAATAAAATATCAATCAGCTGTCTCTTTGTTCAAAAGGCTGCTCCAGTGATTCAACAGATACCATAGCCAGAATACTAAACAGGGTGGGGTCAGCATTTAATCATAGTGAAAAATCTATATGTAATAAAGTTCCCCTTTCCTCATTTAAGGCATTCTCACTGGATCAATGATGAAATGCCCCTAGTCCATATCCAGCTCTCCATAAAGTGATAATATTCAGTGGCATATACTGCCTAAATAAAGCAGTTTACCTAAGTGGCTTTATAGGGAATGTGATCAGCATATTGTTAATTTCAGTGACCTCATAGTCCCATTCAAATAAAAACAATCCACACCCAATAAAGGAGTGTAATCATGTGCCATGGAAGATACAGATATGGGTTCCTGGCCCACCCCTTAGGGACGTTCCTCTGGGCGGAACCCAAAACTGTGCTTCGCTTCAGGGCAGAGATAAAGCTGTGGAGTTTCCATTCCCTCTTCCGGAAGACAGGCATTAAAATTCCAAAGGCTTCAATGGGGCAAATTCAACAGCAATGGACAAATGTTTTTAAACTAACACCCAATGGCCCAACCTTATCCCATAGTTTAAAAAAAGCTATATGTATTTATGAAACTATTTGACATGATCTTGACATGTTGAGAAATGGTCAGGAATACATTGTTTTCCAAAACATCCAGAAAATCAGTTTATGCAGGACAATTTAACAGAGCTGTTTTTGTTTTTGATTGCCAATGACTAATAACAAATTACTGTAGGACATCACCCAGTGTCAAAAACACAGAATAGCTAGAGGAATAGCCACATTTGATTTAACAAGGTATTAGATCCTTTAAATCAGAAATATATACAGAAATAAACAGTTTATTATTCTTATTATTATTATATGTCAAATAATCTGTCTCAGATATAATTAGGTGAGATGAAGCTACTGTAAAATAGAGGGTAGAGTATGAATATTGTATGTGGGCATTTAAAAGTGTTGTGTTTGCTCAACATACCATTAGGGATCATTTACATCTTATTTAGTGTGGTAGAATAAGCACTCACTATAACAATGTGATCTAATAAACCCATAATGTACGTACTGTACTAAAATCCCAAACAGTTCACAAATGCTATTTGACTTAAGCCTGACAGGGTAAACATACGTGGGGCATATTATGTGAATAAACAGTAAAGGCCAGCGTAGATGATATGAGAGAGAAAGAAGACAGTGATGTATTGGGCGACGGGGGCGTGCGGTGGCAGCGTTTTCGTTGCTGTTTTCACAGCCTACATGGTCCCATGCAGTTTGCATATGCGTCTTTTCTATGACATAAACCTTGCGATTACCCCTCTCTCTCATAGCTTAGTCATCGTCCACCGTTCTTCTTACCTCAGACTCATTTTTTTAGGCTTCTCTAGCCCTCGCGTCCCCCACTCCTCCTCCTCCTCCTCCTCCTCAATGTCCAGGTATCAGCGCCTCTACTGTATCCTACGTGCCAATTTATTTTACCTCCTCCTCAATCTCCTCCTCCTCACTGATATTACTGCCCAGGGAAGCTGACCAAGTGGAGTCTAACCTCTGCAGGTCAACCACCCTCAGAGCGCTCTCTCCCCATCACCATAACAACAGCCCGGCCCTGCCTGATGGAGTATTTACTCCATCAGGCCCGAAGCAGCTCCACGCCCGGGCAGCTTGGGATTTCTTTGTTTCTCCACGTCCGCTTCATCGCCTCCTTTACTAGCATCCATCTCTTTCTCCTTGCGGTCCTGCAGCGCCTCCGCAAACACCTTTCATGCCATGCAACCCACGAAGCCGTCAGATTCACTGAGTAGGCTAGATTTGAGTCAGGGCAACCAAAGCACAGAGGTGTGAGGGGTTTTTACGACATGTTAAATATCTTTTCCTCTCAGGGACCTTGTGTGTCTCTACTGCTGGCTTTCGTGACGGTCATGGAGCACGTCCCCCATGAAGATGTGATTCCACCATGCACAAATTCATGTAGTGCTGTATGTGGACCCAAAGGTGCAATTCTTTTTCTGTGGCACAAGCTTTTAGCCCATAACAGCCCAGCTTTTATTCCGTTGGGTATAGAGTGAAATTTGAACGAAAATTGAACAAAATGTGTGCGCTGGTCCCAGTGGATTCTCCCCTGATGTCATATTTCTCTGGAGAAACCCTCCCGTTTTATTTCAGAGGTGAAAGTATTGTTCCCTACTGGTCCTCACATACAGTATCTGATTTTCTGACATTATTAAACCTATGTTTTTTCCCCCCCTTATGGTCCTGGTTAACGTAAAAACAACAGACTGAGAAGCAAAGGGGATATAAAAGGACATAAATAGGTTAGGTGCAAAGATGACCTATTGACTGTTCTCTCCAGTGAACTGATCCAAACTGATTAGGGGGAAGCTCATTGCAGCTCTTCTCTAGACGGAAACACACTCTCCACTCAACGGCGATAAGACTTCTCCCTTTGGAGGACTAATCAGGAGCGAGTGACAGGGCTTTTACTTTAGTCGAATTTCAGAAGCAGTCTGGGATTCCAGCGCAAGCTGCTCTCCTGGGCAGGAGGGCCATTCCATAACATTACATGCTACACATAATAATCAGAGTTGCCCTTTCCATCTTCGACTGGAAAGACTAGAGTAAAATAATTAAAAATGTCAATCTTAATGATTGTTCACAGACGGAGTTATGTTGAATGTCTGTATTTAAACCTAAGTAACACCTAGACCTAAGTAACACCTAGACAATTACAAAGTTTGGTAGACTGCAGTACAGCACTTAATAATTCAATTATGTTAATGTTGGAGAACTCCATGTGGCAAATATGCAAATATACAGTCTCCTCTGATACGCTATAGCACTTCATAAAACCTTTCACATTTATTTGAAATAATTAGCTTGCAAATTAGTTACAAGCTCGGCTCATTAAAGAACATATTTTTTCCAGTAATGAGATATATTCTGTCAGATGCTAATTTATACACAATTGGAGTTCTGAACATTCTGATCGCTCAAATAACTTTTTAATTATTTCTTAAATAATAGTTTTGGCATCATGTCTGACGCAAGCTTGATGACACAAAGCAGGGCTTCCAATGGCCATTTGCACCATCCGGAAACTAAGAGTAGACAATCTCCAGTCCTCTATTTAGTCAGCTTTGAAGAAGTAGACAAAGCTTGTCCTCTTGGGGTGTCAGGTTACCCTTAAATGACAATATAGTAAAAGTCTACTTAAGAAGAAGAATTCCCAGAGGAAGCATGGCTAAGAAATATGGTCATCAAACTGACATCTGGCCGCCACAGAGAGACATTGATGGGAAGGAATAAGGTTCCAGAATGGCCTATGGCTGGCGACGTCACTTTCATTCGTGTACCATACCGTCAACACACACGACCCACACAGACATTTGATCATGCGGTGTTGACAGGGTGGCCTGTGTCACCAGATTCCATGAAAACACCATCAATCTACACCCTCTGGGGACAAGGCCAGTCTCGGGAGGAGGCTGCAAATATACAGTACGTGTCAGTGTAATGGACAATGCCACCGTAGAGGGAAATGAATGTGCCTACATACATACAGTATATTATGTTTAAAAATTTGATTTTAAATTGCAACATATGCTTGCTGGACCACAACACACCTAACAGAATTTAGCAAACTACGGACTTACTTACCTACTACATTCAAAAACAACATAGGATTAGTGTAAAACTATGATTGAGGCGAATTATATTTACAGGGCATAATATGACACCATAGAAACAAAGGCACACACCAAACTCTCTCGCTCCAATCAAGATAGATTGCAGCGACCCTGTGCTTGCTAGTATTCAAATCAGTCCCGGAGAAGGACAAGGGCGAGGTAAGTGGGAGGGTCCTGACACAGCTGAAGTGGGCGGGAATCGTTCTCGGCATGGGCCGGAACCCCCCAATGCCAGCCATTCATAAAGCGCATATCCAGTATGACTAACAAACTATATATAGATTTTCTTTTTGTTTTTAAATACAAACATTTGTAATAAATGCCACAAGCTTTAAACTTTGGTGAGTAGAAAAACTCAATTAGTCTAATTAGATGGAAAGAGGGAGCAGAGGCTTGAACACCATTATGGTGGAAGTTAGAGGAGAAGCAAAGGGAAAGACTGAGAGCGCGGGAGGCCAACAGAGTGCTACTCCGTGCATGCATACACACACGTGTGTGTGTGTGTGTGTATACGGTGCACCAATTTAACCCACCGCATGCGCTAAAGCTAATGAACAAACAACAGCTGTTTCCACCGCAGCGGATCTAGCGGGAGGCGGAGAAAAAGGAGAACGTCTGGCCCGGCTCACGTCAGCCTCCGCGTCTCGGTAGCTTTAGCGAGGATGAGAGAGGGAGGCGGTAGGGCAGGTGTGGTGGCCGACGCACGCAGAGACTAGGCCAGCCCCGGTGAGACCAGTCTAACACTTAGGAAACACCATTTGCTTGACACCCTTCTCCTTGTGCGCGTGCACACACACACCCCCCACCCACATACACACACACAGGGAGTGCTTTGCCATGTTAAAAAACACACAGCAAGATGTAAACAAACACCTTCTGTCTTGTGAAATATGTCCTCCCTAACCCTGCAGGTTTTGGGGCTATCACGTTGTGCTAAAATGAGCTAATCAGCGTAAGCTATTTAGGCTAGATTGATCGTCGCCTGACAAATGGAACAATGGAGAAGGAAGCTTTCAGATTCAGCATGGACACGCAGTACATAATCAAAATAAATATATATAATAAAAATACAAAGTGTTTCGAGCGTTGGTCTGTCATTTTCCTGTTAAGCGCGTTTGCACCAAGACGTTTTGCGTATTACATTTACAGCCATCAAATCCAATGTAATTGTTTGCTTTAATACAGTTATTGGTACAAGCAGATGACGCTACCAGCCGTGGCATGGCATGATGGCTTGTGTTATTTTGTGCTATTTGCACCACAGCTACCTGGGGCTATACACATCCTGCTATACCACATTAGACCTTACAAATAAAGAACTTAAATAGTTAACTGTCGATATCTTAGTCAGAAGTGGCATCTGAGTATGCCTTTTTATGAAGAGCTATTTTAAATGGTTATACTGGATAAGTTGTGATAATTACTAATTCGTTTGAGCAGGCTAGCTCGGAGGACCGGGGATCAATTATTTAGCCGAGCAGGGAGGCTCATTGCAAGTGCGCACCAGAAATTGGTACAGTGACTAGGCGCCTAGCAACGCCGCTCCTCATTTCCTCATTCCCCCGCGTATTCTTCCTCCTGAGAATAGAGCGTTGGTATCAACATACATTGTCCTCCTTCTTTGTCATCTTGTGTGTCAACCATGTGTGCAGCCTCAATTCCTCCTACTTTCCCTCACTTCCTCATCCGTTTGTCATTCCCCTCCGCTCCTGTTCTCCATTTAGCTGAACAAAGCTTTGCTCTCCACATCTGCTTAGCTCAACGAGCTCTCCCGCTCTTTATTTCCGTGGTATCCGCACCTCATTCATATGCGTCGCAAGCCTGGGAGGCGCAGTCTATGGACTGAGCAGATATATCACTGCCTGTGCACTCTCAAATTCAGGTCAGGCAAATAGAAATTCCTACACGTGCCGTGTGAACCGAGGCAAGAGAGGTACCAACCCACGCCGCACGTCCAGACATTTAAGATGCCATTTGCAAATGAACACTGCAATCTGTCCTAATCTAAGTCACCGTTAGGCAGTCAGATGTGGAACATGATAGATTCAATGAAATAGGATAAATACAGAAACGAATGGCAAGGATATCAGCGTCTCCTTAGATGTTTTAGTAATGGGGGTACGCGTGCAAAAACATGCACGCGCGATCATTATCGTCATTATCAGAACAGTCTTTTTAATCTGTGAGCAAAGGCTTTGATGTTGTGCGGAATGCGAAGACGTGTCTTTTTAATTGGAGTGCGTGCGAGGGGATCGAAGGCCGGCCCAATTAGGGCGACAGCTGCTCCAAAACGCTTGCCTGCTGGAAGAACCTGTGCACCGCCGACGCATTTGCAACAAGCAAGGGGTCAGAAAGCATTAGGAAAACATTATTTACTCCGGCTGATCATGGAAATAGGGCGAGACTGCACCATCGTTAGCATTTAACGTTATGTACACGACAGAATGGCTTTTAAGAATAACTTTATTTGTGACTGCCATCACTCAATTCAGACAATAGCCTGTTTAACCTGATTCACAGTTTACCAATGTAATAAAAAAATTTAACATTCATCAGATCAATGATAAACTTTTATGGGAAATTTAGCTTACCATTTATCAAAGTCACTAGAAACTATTTTCCAACCCTTAAATGATCTTGCATGTAAGTTTTAAGTTTCATCAAGTAACAGTGGACCATCACTAGTATAGTATCTATGTACTAGGGATGTGCGCGACTAGTCAGTTAAATGGTTAACCGCTGGCACCATCGCAAGTCGGCACCATAAATACTAGTCGGTTAAACTTATAAAAAAAAATTTTTGTAGTGAGTAGTGGCTCAGTCAGTATCTCCTGCCTCAGCCTGCACATGAAACATACAAAACAATCTGTTGACGCTGCGAGTGGAGTTGGCAACCCTTTATTTTCCATGCCTTCTTGGTTCCTAGTAGCGAGCGAGGTGGGACAATTCTAAAAGTGTCAATCTAACCTGGCAATTCAGTACAGCTGCATTTAATATCGTAAAAAATCGGTTCATCGGGTTCCTGAGTTAGCTAAATAGCATTTTGCTAGGCTAAACTAGCTACGGTAAGCTAATTAGCTAACGCTTTTCAGCACAGCCAATGCAGCATACAGATACCGGTAGTCATACAAAATCAATAAAATTGAAGAGTTTCTCGTCCCGCTGCCTTTTAATAAAGGAGTTGTATTGGCACTCTGCCACTGATGTACCGTAGGCTACTACTGTATAACTGCTCATCTTCTGAAGATGAAGCGGTCAGATTATTATTTGTTAAATGAGGAGAAAGTGAAAGCTAAAACGTGATCTCCACCCACTGAGATAAAACAGCAGGTAGGGAGAGAACTGCAACGTGCACACGTTATGGCTGACCATGTTAAGGCTGATTGTGATCAATTTGGACGTTTTTCTGAGTGTTTTGGTATTTTTAGACTAATCGACTAGTCTAATTAAAAATCTCATTTAACCGACGGTGAAATTAGTCACTAGGAACATCCCTACTATGTACATACAAAAACAGTGTTATATTACCATTAATAAACTAATATCCTTAGTTACACTCTCCCATATCTGCTATGCCTTTACAATGCACTACATTCACACATACAAACACATACATACACACACACAGAAAGTCAAGCGTTACCTAATGTGCATTATAAATAATGTACTTTACTGGCCACATTTAGAGAAATTGATTAGAGTCACCGCTACTGGAGTTTTGAGTGAACACTTTTCCAAAAAATGTCGTTTTCCTGTCAGCATGACATCAATTTCATGCTTCATTTAAATAGATTGTTCTCAGTTTGAAGGGGCTCTGTGGATTACTTGTTGGCTTGTCATCAATTTCATGCTTCGTTTGAACAGATTGTGGTATTTTCGGGCTTCTGGTATCGCAACTGTTACAAACACAAGCTTTAAATACAGCAAAGAGCTATACTGCATTGTATGTTGACAACAACAGAGTGCACCGCCTACAACAGCACAAGCCACTTTCAACAAGCTATAACAAACAGAAGACTATATCAGAGAAGAAACAATCATTGTACCTGGCTCCTATAACATTAATTAAATGTAATGAGTAAAGATCTACCATGCATTCCTTTTAAAAGAGAGGCTTATGATCCACTCTACAACACGTTAATCTGCATCACTAAAATGATCTCTTATGCATAAAATACATTGGTATTACCTGTATAGGCACTAAGCATAAGTCCACCTAATGAGTGCTTACAGTTGGTACAGTAGCATTTGTTGAGGGCAGCTTTCACATTAATCCAACACAGTGCATGTTCATGAAAGACTGACTGCACTTTAAACCCTCTGGGCTTCTTTGTATGTCAAGCAGATTATTAATGACAAGGATGTATAACACTGATTCCTACTAAGTGGCCTTAATGTCTATCTCAGGGGCGAGCGGGCGGTACCGCCATTAATCCATTTACCTGTCTGTGATTTGCATCTATTTAGCAGTTATGGGGTTGAGCGGTGTCAGCTCTTCAGCTTTAAAATGTGCCGTTAAGCACCCCTGCTCGGGACAAAGAGCAATGTTTGGTGTGTATGTATATACACCTTCCTTAGCAAGTGATAATATGCTGTATACATCAAACATGTCATCAGCTAGCATGTGGGAATATATACAGAGCACACTATCTAGAATGAAATATGTAACTGCTTTCCTCACTGTCTGCCAACAACCCAACTTGGTGTAAAATAAAAAAATTAAATTTTCAATGAGAACAAGTACAGTATACACACACACACACACAACGGCATTCCCAATAGCTAATGACGAATATAATTGAAAAGATGCTAACACGTATGAAACCTAAAATTAAAAAAAGGAAGAACAGGATTTAAGGGCTTTTCACACGGGAAGCGGCATCCCGCTAATCAACTGCCAAGAGTCGTGGCAGCGATGCGTCTCGTTTTGAGGTAACCATGAGAACAGAACAGTAAACAAACCACGTAAATGAACCAAAATATATATTTATTAACAGTCTCTGAATAAACCTAGCCTATTTTAAATTAATTAAGACAAAATATGTGGTGAATATATGATATAGCATGTATGTTTATTATTAATGTTAATACCAACTTTTGTAGGCTATGTCCAATAAACATTATCAGCATATTTCAAGCATTTTCTGTCTTGTGTACGGTAAAAGCTTATTAAATAAAAAAATATATCTGTCACATTGATGCTTACGTGCTGTTCAGGGAACCAATAGGAGTCTGCTATTGTGTGGCTATATAAGGGGGAGAGGGTGTGGTTAACGGGGTTGGATTTCAGTCTCATGGGGGCATTCGCAACTGTGAGGGGGTTTTTCAGCCCACGGCCATGCCAAATTGTATCTTTGGATTGTTCATTGCTTTTTAACACATTTCTATATTATTATTTATTCCTTCTGGCTGAATTAAAATACGCAACAGTACTTCCAAAAATCAGTGACACATACCAGCACCTGACCTGACTGCCTTGCGTTGTGGGAGAATCTCTGAGTAAAAATCTTAGACAAAGCCTTTTTTTCAGAAAGGCTGCGCTGTTGAACCTCTCAGCCTGATAGCGGTCTTGTAACTGAGTTTGTTTTCATGGGAAAAATAACTTTAAAAAGATGGCAGCCTTTGAAGAAGCCAGTACATCCTAGTGATAGATGTTTACCACCATTTGAATAAAGGGCCATGACCGCAGCAGTAGTAAGAAGAATAATAATAAAGAAAACACTAAATTAAGGGTAACAAGATAAATGCTAAAGTTTAAGAGTCTTGCACCGATTCTAATTATATTTAAAAATAAGACCACTGGTGAACTCCGGATGTTTTGCCATTCTAGCAATTTGCCGTTTAGGTTAAGTTTCTCCTTTGGCCCTCTCCACCGCCTCAACTGCCATAAAAATAAACACACACACACACACACACGCACTTGCAAGTCTGATGCCCAGACGTGATTTACCCCTCACACCTCTCTGTAAGTCCACTTAACCCTGTCCGTGGAGGCTGTGATGGAGTTATTGGCTCAACTTAAAGCCTCGTCTTTAAATTACAGCACAGGCTGCCCCTCTACACACACACACACACACAGCACCAACTATCCATCTGCTTTACATCTCTAGCCAGAACATTTTCTCCCCCTTATAATGCAACTTCTCCTCTTCTCAGTGACTCTCTCCACCATGTTCCAAGGTTACGCGACTGATGCAATGCAAAGCAGAAGTGACAAAACAGTACTCTCTCACGCACACACACACACCCGAGTGTGTTGTTAAATCTTGCGAAAGCCATGTTACAGAAAAATGGGCTCCATTAGAGGGTAGTTTCTTCCTAAGAGGCCAGCCTCGACTGAAACTCCAAAGAGGTGCTCTAAAAGCTTTTAAGCCGAGGCGTCCGGGCTCATCTCATACACCCCGGTCCCCAACAAACCCCCCTGCTTGTTTACCTGCTACAGTGTAGGTATCCTCCTGGGGTTAGGACCCAATGGGGTAATGTTACCACAACAAGGCAATTATAACTAGCTGTCATTTCCAAATAGATGCGGAAAGGGATGCCGAGCAAGGTTCCCACTCAAAATGTGTATTTTAGAGAGCTACTTGAAATTTCTAAAAATTGTTAGTCTGTTCATCTGCCGCAATGTTTATATTTGCTTGACAGGAGGAAAATACTTTATGTTGCATTAATTAAGATAGAGGCATTGGCATGGTTACAACAACCATATCCAATAGTGTAGAGGGGCAAGAGACATCAGATATCACTTAACGCTACATTTACATATTACATTTCAAAAGATTAACCCCGTCTGGCCTGTGAAATTTCTAGTAGCTTCTGCCGGGATGTCAGTGAATCCACTGGCATCTATGGCTTCCATTTTATCATAGCATGATTAAATCAGAGGTTGTGCTAACTTTACATTTTCCGTCATTGACGGAATCTGAAGGCCGTCTATCAGAAATCGACCAGTCCAGAAGCAGGATGCTGATTTCATAGCTTTTAATAGCATGTTGATTCAAACTACGCTGCAATCATCACTACAGCGAGTATTTGTAATAGGCGCGCTCGTTTTTAAAGCAGGGCATTCCAATCGAATCCTATATTGAGAACTGAAAGAGGCGCAGAATCCGCCCCTCGCTACGCTGCAGTGATGTGAGTCAAGTGGCCGTCGACTATCTGGTTGTAAACAAAGCCACATGTGAAAATGTGCTCGCTTATGGATGAAACTTTTACTTGAAAGCTGAATGGTTACATTACTACATTACGTTTGGAGTGACGTCTTGGTTTCATTTCTAGGGGTGCACCGATCAGTGTAAATAGACGGTTGTGCCGATACAGGCACTTTAACTTCAGAGAGGAAAGTTTGTTTTAAGAACTTGTTTGAAAAAGTGGATATTCAAGAAACACATAATCAATGGGCCTAATACTACGGTAGGGAATTTTATCTAACATAATGGTGGAACAACACAAAGCCTGTCCAAGGCATCTGTTCTCCCTAAAATGTCCTGTTTCCCATGTGTTTTGTTAGCTAGCCTGTTCGTGTATCCTACATGCATTTGGTTAAATGGACAGCACGTATCTGCCCCACAAATCTTCTGATCACCAGCCACTACATGCTATACAGCCTGTTCATGTAGCCAATATTTTCATTTTCCAACATTTGAGCATCATCTTTTTCTCAAATAGAAAGCAAGTGTAGTGGCATAATATTGATATTATAGGAGTCGACAAGGGAGACACGGAGAGATGTAATTTTAACCAAAGTCCTAATTTTAACTGCCCGAACTGCATTTTTATTTTCTCACCAAAGTTTCTACTTTTTACATTATGCGAGGCCAGCCAAGCGCGTTATCAAAACCAAAACAACATGACAACAGTGGTGGTAAAGGCTGGCTGTGAATTATAACAACTGATGTGCCCCACTGCCCCTACAATATAACTGAAAAGACAAAGCTACATATGGATTCATTTTCAAATTAATCTGATTCTGTCCTGCTAAACCGATGTGGTCTCGTTCAAGTGTAAAATGGAGACAAACGTGAAACTAAGAGACAGTTAATGATTAGGCGTAGTTGCTATTATCTTAAAAACATTTATGACGGAATGTTTACAACCCTGCCCGTCAAAATGACGGACAACGATAAAGCTTGGACATATAGTTAAACAGCTAACAACTACGCCTGCAAACTTGAGTTCCACAAAGAAGTCTTTAAAGCCAGTATTTCAATCTAACTTTGTTAGACGGTGCATGCTCAGCTCACCACAACACAGGCAAAGTGGCACATCACAATAGCAGCTGGACTGATGTGATGTTTGTTTTGATGCTTGCAGTGAAAAAGAGGCATTCATCACATCGCTGTGCCAGAGCTCTCTAGCAATATGGTGTGTCTCACAAATTGTCATAATTATTACGGAATTATAGATTTTTTTTTTTAGAGGAATGTCGGTGTGCAATTTGCAGCTCTGTATACGCAAGTCTCACAAGCTGTAAAGATATTAGTATGTTTGATTTTCCATCCTCGCGCAAAGAATAAAAGCACACAAAAACACCCACACAGCCAAATTGGGTGTTGGTGTTTTCTTAAAACATGAGTGGATTGCTAATGCAACCATCCACCAAACACCATTGTAAAGGATGTCTGCTCACAAATAGATAACATCGATAAAAGAAGACAGGGAAATGCCACAGGTAGGTGCCGTGATGGCAGATGACTGACCCAGCCTTCAACGTCAAGCAGAAAAAATAACTAATGTACCTAGCTAAAACCAGCTGATATTACCTGTCAATAACATCACACATTCTGTGAGAAAACAAGAAGGGGAGAACTTCAGTAAGCATAGTTTAGACAACGAGCACAAATCAAGTCTCCCTATGCATTTATTTCCCTACTGTGACCAGTCTGTGACAACCAATTAGTAGGGCTGGACCAGAATATTAGACTATTCGGGTATTCGTTTGATGTGTAGGCATTCCAGTCTTCATTTTGGGATTCTAATATTCTATTTTTAGCATGCTTATTTTCTCTGTAAAAAAAAAAGAAATCTGTATGTTCGCTAACATGCAAACGAGTGACAGAAGGTTACGTCTGCAGGTTAAAATGGAATTACTGCAACAGCAGTCGGTGCAGACAGAATCTTTTTATCTAATAATGTGTTTTGGACTAAATATTTTACTGGATTGTACATTTGCCAATGTAACAGGATTGTTTTGGACCGTTATCGAATGGTGGATTAAGTGGTGGATAGATACACAAGTCCAGGTGAGTACATTACCGTACCGGTTCAAATATTAAGTACCACTATGTTGGTCTGACAGAATCTACAGTATGCTATGTAGTTATTCATGTGCACAAGCACTTAATCAGTCCTGACTGTTCGCTTGGATCTTAATTTGTCGGTATGAGTTTTGTTTATGTCGTCTCGTGTCCATCCATGTCCCCCCCGCCCCACCCCGCCCCCCTCCTCACGGCTGAGCCGTGTTGTTTACCAGACTATAACAGCACAAACGCTTGTAGAACTGTACTGTACAAGCAGTCTTATTTATTTTATTAAAAGAAATAAGCATTAAAGCATAACAGGTATGCTAGAAGTTAAGCTACACAAACATTCTCCTGTACAGTCAGTACCGGTATAGCTTGCAGTGCAGGCTGCACATTGCTCCATTGTACTATGAACGGTGTCGTGTCTGAACGGGAGCTCGTGCCGACGCCCCCTCCTTCAAACATCAAACAAAGCTTCGTCTATTCGCTAGTGATTACTATGGAAGCTCCGAAGCTCAAAAAACGACATTCGGGCCAGCTCTACTAATTAAGGCGTAAGATGCGCACATTCATACAAAACAAGAAGATTCAATAAAGAAGAAAGTAAAACCATTCTAGAAAGCTAATTAGGACATCTACATCTGGAAATTAATCTCTGGCGAATCGGCCGGAACAAGGCCTGAAACTGTTTAATCATTATAGAGGAAGCCGGCGCTTATAAATGTCAACGGAACATTAAAGCTAACACTCAGTGGACCCAGTGGACTCCGCTGGTGCGGGGGGGAGGAAACAAAGAGAGAGAGATAGGGGGTCTGGCGACAGGCGCATACAATAAGACTAACCACACAGCAGAGCATTGCTGAGTCAGAGACGGTCAGCGCTGCCATGGTTAAACCCATTAATCAACACAGGTCTGCTCTCTCTCAAAACATCACAGCTTGGTGTGTGCGTGTGCGTGCGTGCATGCGTGTGTTAATTAAGTTAAACTAGTGAACTGAGCAATTAGGTAATGAGTGGCACATCTATGAGGGCGGTTAGACTTACATTGATTTAGCGCCTGTTTGGAGCCCCAGCCCGTCAGTACAACTGTATAAACAGACACTTAAATGGGATTAGACTAACATAACACCCACCAGGAAAATAAAGACAGTGAATGCACAAAACACTATAATAGCTCCATGTTAAGACAAATAACGTGATCATAATGTGGTGTCTGATAATGTGAGCATAATACAGGTGGTACGACAAGGTAACTCAAACATCAAACCCTGACAATGTACAGTGTGTGTGCACAGTGATTTGTTATTTCATTGCAAGCTATGGACCTCCATATCCCCACCAGCTGGTACGGATTCCAAACCTGGCACTGCGGTAGGTAGAATACCTACCTTCTTAAACATGTTTGCCCCCTAGTTGGAAGTGTAACCTGAGGCCTTCCACACAGCGTGTGGAAAATAGAGATGGACAGCCAAGTAGATAGCGGGAGAAACTAGTATTCCCCTCTTTGTGATTGCCTCATATTGATAAAGGAAACGACAGTGAATAAACGCCGCTACTGTCTGGAAGTAGCTGTGCCATAAAAACAGCCAGCGGCCATCTTTCCATTAAGTCTTTCCCCATTCGCTTCCTGTATACAGCGCAAGCCATTAAAGCAATACAACTGCACAGCGCCTGGAGCCAATATCCCACGGACGGCTGGGGAGAGCACAAGCCCGGCTTACGAGAGGTATCCAATCAGACGGCTCTATTGTTTTCAATATGATGAAATGACATGGTGGCAGTAATATAACCTGCGGTACCTCAGAGAGCCCCCATGGAACATCGGCAGTCACCGTGAATGAGCAGCGGGCAATAACTACATTACATTTAGCCGTGGTATTTCTCGTGCGCTGGCTGAGGGCAAATGAGGGCAAAGGGAAGGCTAATTTATTTTAATGGAAGAACGCCTGGGCGTTTTGCAGCGTTTCATCCACAGAACTATGGTTTCACCGCGCGAGTCACGAGTCGGGCAGGTCAAACCGTCGTCTGGTTAGCGTGTTTACACTCAGCACATGCTGGCGCCCGCAAAGCACAGCTTGTCAGAGACACGTGTTGTGCTGTTCCTAATGAGCGCGCCAGGGCCAAGCAGCGAAAAGGCCAAAAAGTATGCTTTTAACAGAGCCTACTCATAGCCAGGGACCATTACTGTAATATGAAGCATTTAACAAGAGCTACTTCCATCATAACTGACGCCATTAAAAACCAACTCTACTGCAGAAATCAAAAATGGAAGTCTCTTTTAAAACCAATCTATTAAAAACGTGAACTTCCACCTATACACACACTCTGGTCTGACATCTGACTGTGTGGTCTAGCAACAATGTCAATATGGCACCCAATTTAGCCTAGCATACAGTAGCTCAGGGTCAGTTATTGCATGCCAACTACATACATGCATTGGCTTACCTTCGTGGACAATTAACTTCTTTTCATACAAACACAATCAAAAGTTTGTTGTAGGCTACAGTACATCACTTAAATATTAAGCTATATTTAGCACAAAATGGTATAGGCATTGTGGCATAGTGCTGATATGAGGACAATGTAATCTGGCCTGAAAATGCTAACAGGTTTTTTTTTGTTCCTTCAGAATAGGGCGGCGTAATCAAAAGCATTATACAGTAACATAGCAAACCACATGAGCTTCAGGAACTAGAACAGATCAATCACTCCAAGTGGGAGCTTTATCAATGCAGACAGAAGTGTACATTAGAATATTGGAAAAACAGACAACAATAACAAAACCGTCAAACACAAAGAAAATCAATATCTCAGATCTGTCAGAACTGGTCAACAACAGTGTCGGCAAATGCTGGATTCCTGAGTAATGTAATCTGTTAACTACTGGGTTGGAAATGAGGGGCGATACAAAATTAAACTGTAGCTTGAATAAGAGCAAGGACTGTGGGACGTTCTGTCTGTGTGCACACGCGTGTGCACACGCCTGTGTGTGTTCAATGTCCTCACCCCTCCTGCTGTGATGTAGCCCCTTCATCTCAGTATGGGAGGGGACATGTCCCAGCGGGGTGTAAGGCCATCGCAAATTGAGTTATGATCCCACACACAAATTAAAACACATACGCTCACACGCACACGCACACACGCACACACGCACACAGGCACACACGCACACCGAGCGTGGAACTCTGCCATCAGATGGGCGGATAATATTCCAGAAAGAAGGTCAGCGGGAGAAAAAAAAAAAAGAGCAAGGCCGACGGATCAAGCTCGCTTGTCGATTGCTCTGTCAATCACACGGTCGCCATGGTGCTGTCTGGCAGGGCGGGCACTACAGAAAGTTATTAATAGAGCTGGCCAAGGAGATAGAGATAGATGGAACAGAGGACAATTTCGAGGCATTGCTATTTCAGGTCACAGTGTGTGTGTGTGTGTGTGTGTATGTGTGTGCACGTGCGCGCGTGTGTTAAAACCTGATGTACCAATAACCCTTATAATAACCTCGGACTTTACAACAAATATCATGTCAACTTTAACCTGCAGTGGTTCATCTATAGCCGTACAGCACATGCCAAACCTGCACGATGTAGCCCTGCCACGCACACACACACACACGCACACACACACACACACACACACACACACACACACACACACACAGGAACGCACACACACACAATCACCTCTGACCCAAAAGTACTCTCTACCATTGTGTGGGGCAGGGAGTCTGATGATCTAATTAGCATCATTAGAGAAACCTAATTGGAGCATTACTTTATATAAAAACATTTTTTTTTTAATAATTTAAAAAAAGAGATTAGCATTGGCACTGCCGGAGTGCCGGTGATAACCTATTTCAGAGAAAGCGAGGGAAGGACAGTAACAGAGAAGGGAGAGAGAGAGAGAGAGAGAGAGAGAGAGAGAGAGAGAGAGAGAGGGAGGGAGAGGGAGAGGGGGGGGGGCGAGCGGCGCGCGGGGCGGTGGCGCAAACCCCCGCACCCCGAGCGCGA
>JAODUE010056029.1:0-17290 GCA_027564755.1 Amblyopsis hoosieri | reverse complement strand
CCAATCTATCTCTCTGTTAGATTTTTATTTAAATTCACACAATAATACTCCGCACACACACACACACACACACACACACACACACACACACACACACACACACACACACCGTATAGAGTAAGCACCTGTAAAGCTTTGACTAATCAAATAGCTTGGCTGGATACATTCAGAAAAACTAGTTTGGTTAGCTTGACAGTCGTATTCCCACCGTGTCCTACATTAACCATACAAACTAAACTACACAGTCACACGCGTTAATAATACACAGTATGATTAGCCTACTACACACCACTCTCCTTTTAACTTACACTGCTGACAGCCCTCCCTCCCTCTCTCTCTCTCTGTCATTCTGTCGCTCTTCCCATGATATAGAACAAGCTAAAGCTAAAGGATCAGTCATGCAGAAAGCAAGAGGCGCATGGTTTCAACTTACCTGCCGCGGCGGCAGCGGCACACGCTTTACACCGGATTATCTTCTGCCTTGCCCCTCTGTTCCACGCACACTGGGCCACACGAGCACATACAGAGAGCCCGGCAGTCAGGCAGACTCCTAAGACTCCTCCCTCTCTCGCTCCCCTCCTTCTCTCCATCTGGCTACTCTGCCATCTCAGTGGGTTGTGCTGCTCTCCCAGTTCTACCTAGTCTCTTCCCCTCTTCCACTGCTATAGTGCCCATAATACTGGTGCTCTGTACACAGCCTCCATAAGACTGCTATAGTGCCCATGTCCAGGGTTGTTAATACTGGTGCTCTATACACAGCCTCCATATCACACTGAGCAGGAACACTTTAAACTCAGCAATGGAACAAAGGCGTTTGAAGTAAGGGAGACGTTAAGACGTTTCATGGACGATACAGCATCAGAAAAAAAAACATTCATAAGTAACATAAATAAGTAACATAAATATTATTCACAACAAACATCTTATCTGCTGTTACTTACCCTTTGAGTCGTATGGACTAACTCTCTCTTCTCTTTCCTCAGAGCACTCAGGTCACGCTCCTTCTCTTGCTCCAGCTCACTCAGCTGTCTCTCTAGATTCTGGACCCTCCCCTGGAAACAGACAAAATAATCCCGCCGAGTTTAGAATTCTCAAAGAAAATCATTAACACAAAAGCAACAGCAGCGCTTTACGGTGTTTCAGCTTGCTTGGTGACGCTGTAAACACAGAGTGGCAGTACACACAGCTCCTCAAGTAAGTGTGTGTGTTCACGGCCTCAGTGACATGCAATTCAAATGTGATATTTGGAAGTCAATGAGAGGCTCAATAGAGGAACATGACAGCAGGGCTAGGCCATTTTGATGTCAGGAATTGATTGACACCAGGTCACGACCCCTATACAGAAAGGTAATCCACAAGGAGACAGACAGACAGTTTTAGCCATTCCCAGCTGAGTTGTACACACTTAGAGTCATGCATCCACTTAAAGCCTGTACCCTTAGTTAATGAAAGGGTGGAAGGAGTTGGGGAGAGAGAGAGAGAGAGGTATAGAAATGAGCTGTCAACTCTAGCGAGGTCAATGCAGCTGAGTCAACTCTCAAACAATCATGTCTGTTTATTCCCTCTGCTGTCCTGAACATTCTCTATTCATGCAATATGGAAAACCTTTGGGAACCTGGATTGCCACACTGCAGGTTCCTGATTAGGTATTTACACTGAACTTAACCACGCTTTATAGATGTCCTCCTTTATTTTCCCCTCAAATATATCTTACTAAAGTCATTATGTCTTTATCTCAACAACACTGATCATTACGATCAGTGTTGCGTGTTTGTGCTCCAAATCCCCACCCCCCACTACATTATCACAGTGGCCTCTGATGTTAACTACCCAGCAGCCTCTGGGCCGTCATGTGACGGTGGCCGGGCGACGCGGCCACTGGTGAGTGCAAGGTAGGGGCAGTTCACGCTCCGGGTGTGAAAGACAGCGTTTCAACACCCACGCAGCGAGAACAGCAGATATACGCAACACTGTTTGAACACTGCTTGAATGTGCGTGACTAGGTCTACTGCCAAGGAAAACGTGGAATATTCAAAACAATACATATGTGAAAAGCAAAACGGGAGTAATAAAAATGTATTATAGGTTTGAATTAAACCTCTGATCATCCCACATGCAGAAATATTATATTACCACTGTGCGTGGTGTACTGTATGTTTCTGCAGTATATACACACTCTATTGACTATCGGCCTGTGTGTGTGTGTGTTTGTGTGCAGAAACCTTGTTGCATGCATTCATGGAAGGATTGCAGGCAGGCTACTCCTACATAAGCCTGCAAAAGTAAACAGTGACTGGAAGCACATGACGGGAGGAGATAAGCTTTCCAACCCGTCTAACAGGTCAGCTGCAGCTGGGAAAGCTCTCCAGAACGTTCTACCAACAGGGTGCGCCCCGTACCTGAGTGGCGTGGAGCGCATTCTGGCGGCAGGAAATCTCCTTCTCCAGCTCTCCTTTGCTCTCTGCCCCCCTCTCCTTGATGTTCTGGCCATCTTCTTCTCCCGTCTTATCCGACTCCTCAATGCCACTCTCTCGCTCCAAGAAGCGAAATTCCCAGTCTTCAAACGTGCGTGCCGCAGCCTCCATCGCCTCCTTCTCCTGTTCAACCAGTAAACAGTTGCAACCACAGTACGTTCAGTGTTTCACTGTCAAAGAGGATAGCTGTTCATTGGGACAACAAAATGCATTGCAAATTCTGAGTATTGAAAAAGATAAGACTATGACTAATATTTAACTAGAGAAGGAATTTGCATAGATGATGTTTTTACATAATATAATAATATTATCATCTGCTGTAATATTTAATAACTAGACAATGTATTAGGCAATTAATTTTTACATAATCTGGTGTAATTTTTTCTCAAAGTGCTATTCATAAATATATGTTTTTAGCATGGGCATTGTTTTCCACTAAACAATTCAGACAATGCTCCTATGCTACATTAATGCTCCTCCTTAATGTAGCTTTACTGACACGGCATCTAATTGGTTTATACAACAGCTGAATAGATACATAGTATGGTGTTCACAGGACGCCTACCAGGAACCTCTCAGAATGTCACAGCTGCTGCAGACCTGTCATGTGCTTCACGTCATGCTAACGCAGGATTAGCCTGCATGCAAACCTCATGAACGCATTAGTGATACACTGCGTCTGATTGGGTGTGTTCCCTCTAGTCAGAGTGATGTCAGTGCTTGGCTGTGTTCGACCTACCCAAGGTAAATATAAAATTGTGACGTCTGCCGCAATATGACGTCCTTATTTGATGTTTTTCTGTACATGGATATGGAGTCTGCCATGCAGATAGTAATATCCAAGTTTGCCAAAACAACTTGTATTGCAACTTGGCTGCATATTGTGTTGAGCTGCAGCCCTGTGAATTGCTTATTTCACTTTTAAATCACTCATTTTACTGTTTGTAAGAAGGAAATCCCCCAAAAGCTGGATTCACACTGTATAGGATATTGAAAGAGTGAAAAGTTACCTGTGTCGTGTGGAAAGTGCAACTAAGGTCAAGTGGCTTAATGACAATCAGTAGCAGCGCTGTGTGATAATAAGATGAATAACTAGCAGTGCAATACTCAAGGCCCTGATTGGACAGAATCTTCGGGCACGGCTACTGACCACAGTAGATATTAGATATACCATAGAAATAAGTTGGCGAACAAATTACATTCTACCTACAGCTGCTTTAATTAAGGCTGCAAGTAAATTCTACATTATTTATATTATGGTTAACCTCTTCATCAATCTAAGCCAGGGTTCCCCAATCCTGGTCCCGGAGGGCCGCAGCCCTGCATGTTTTAGAGGTCTCCCTGATCAATTCAAATGAATTGGTCATCATAACAAGCTATTCATTTGAATCAGCTGCGTTGGAGCACAGAGACATCTAAAGCATCTAGGACCCTCTAGGACCAGGATTGGCTACCACTGATCTAAGATATCAAACACTGATCAACCTGTTTTTTTAAATGTAATTTGAGAAAACAAACAAAACCACTGCAAACCGTTCATTAAACCCAGCCTAGAAAAATAGTTCCTAGTCTCTGTCATCACCGTCAATCATAAATCCCTGGGCACAATAAACTCTATGTGTGCACGGGTATCTTCTGCCACTATACTTTACACATCAGGTTAAACAGGAACAGAGAAAATAGCAGCAGATACACCCACTGATTTTTGTCCAGAATTACCTGTTGTTGAAACCAGCTTTACAAAACATTTAGTTTTGAAACGTGCCGAGTAGCTTGTACTTCTCCCTACTACCCCCCTCACCCAACAAGCTCATAGGTTTACAGTTTAAGTTCCATATGATGTTTGTCAAACCCACAGGGAGCCACTGTAGAGGGGCTCAAGAGCCGAAAGCACTTAGCTTGAGTTAACCAATCTAGTTAGCTTGTATCTGTTCTCGGATCAGTCACTAACCTGCTGCAGTTGTAGTGTTAGCTGCTCTCTCTGGCTCTCAGGCTGACTGGGAATCAGTGCCTCCATCTCCGCACACTTGATCTTCAATTCCTCCACCTTTCTCCTCTCTTTCTCCAAGCTCTCCCGCTCCTACAGGCACAGAAATGGAAAGATTGAAACGGCAAATCACAACTGCCAGTATCTGACCTGCATGTAAAGCAGGTGCCATAACAGCTCAATTATTCCAGCTATACTTTTATCTGTCAGCATACCGACAACCGGAACTGCATTTCCCCAAAGTGTTTTCTATGTGGGGAAAAATACATTCTACTGTCTGCTAATGTAAGGTAGCTTACGCTCTACAGGGAATATAATGCCCCACGAGGCATCAACTTTCCAAACGCTCTGTACAATGTCTGCTGTTCTACCGCTAAATTATAAAGGTAGTTCAAAACTACCCGGTGGGTTCTGTCTTGCGTTTCTCTTGTGTACGCAAACAACCATTTGCTTAAACACCATAAACCTGTACAGTATATGGTATACTGCATAGATACTTTATGTATTATATTGAAGAATTCAACATGTTGAAACCATCCGGTAGCTTAGAGCCACAGTTTAAGAACCACCACTGACAACACACATTGATCCTGAGTATCCCAAGTATCCTGAGCTTCTATTGGCCGTGAACAGAGAAGCAAAGAACCAAATCACATGCATGGGCATCACGTACAGACCTTGTGTATGTCCGTGTGTCTGGGCGTCCACCTCCCCCGGACGTCTTCCTGCAGAGCCTGCAGCTGTTGGGTCTGCCTCTGTAGCTGATTCTTCTCCGTCTGCAGCTCGCCTTGGAGCAGGGCGATCTCCATCTGCAGCTGAACGGGAGGGAGACACGGGTCAGTTACGCTACCAGGTGACTCTATAGCAACACTACGATATCATTACAATATTACAACACTGGTCTAATACAGCAGGGGTCAGGAGGACCTCCCTGTGTTTACGTGTTGGTTGAAGTATTGCTTTAGAAATCTTATAGCATATTCTTATAACACTGTCCTGCATGCTATATCCCATGCTAGCTAGCAGTTGCTCTGGTGAACTGTTGCGTGTCATTCTCCTCACCTCAATCTTCAGCTCCTCTTTCTGCTGGTCTATCTCTGTGATCCGCTGCTGGAGCATAGACGGGGACGGCAGCACTCTGACTGAGCCCACGTCTAGACGTGTGGTGCGGACCTGACACACAACAGGCGGAAACAGCAGGTGAGGTCCCCTGACGGCAGTTACAGTCAAGACTGACAGCAGTCAATCACGTACCTTCTCGCTCTCCGTGCTGCTGCTCTCTGTATCTGACTCCGCCCCTGAGGAGGCGGGGCTTTGTCCCTCTGTCAATCTGGCTATCCACGGCGGCCTCAGCCCCTGTTCCCATTGGCCGGGGCCGTCCATATTATATCTGGGCATGTCTGGAGCCAAGAGGAGGTGAGAGAGTAAGTTAATGTACAGTGACATGCCTTCAGTGAATATAATCTGGTAATATCATCCGCTGCACGGTTTGGGGCATATGAGGAATCAGATGACGGTTTACAAAGCGGATATCTCGGTTGAGTAATTCACCGTCCTGCATAAGCAGAATATTACTGTACCTCCTGCCCCACCGCCCAAGCTGTAGACATCAGTTTATGAGAGAAAGAAACTAAATCTCAGGCATGATGTGTGTCATGCTTTGTAGAGGTGTTTTGGTTCCAGCTATGATTTAGCAGGAGAAACGGGCTGTTGAGCCTTCCCTGCTGTTTTGTAAAACCCTTGACTCTGAAGCTTCCCTATACCTCAATACTGAAGTGTGGACATTCACTAATGAACCTCTACTTCGTGCTACTGTAGGTGTTAGGGCCGGTACACAACAGTTGTGTTCGTCGTCATAGACTGATCTGTCATTGACAGATGGCCAAATGTATTCTCATGTGAATGGTGTTAGCTCTTGTACAATTAAGATAGTCTGTCAGTTTTTAATAAAACAAATGTAAATTACATGCAACAATGTAATACTTGTGGTGACCTGAGAATGAATTGCATACCAGTAGATACTGTACACGTTTTTGTGGACACATTTGAGAAACAATTAAAGTCAATGGAAGGAAAAGCAGGTCTGATCTTAATTAATACTAAATGTCTGTGTGTGATTAATTATTTTGGGATAGAGAAGCTACAGAGTCAAGGCATTAACCAAGTTTAGTATTATTTAAGTGGCTAAGTAGTAATAAACATTGGTTGTGGCCCATGATGCCAGCCAAGTCCTTTATGGTAATATAACAAGATTCAAGTAATTCAACATTCCTGCAGGTTTGCTGGTTCAAATGCAATGAAAGAATGTTTTTCTAAATTATACCTGTTTCTTTTGTGTATTTCTCTCTATTACGTGGTTTCTGGGAGGATATGGAAAATCAACAGACATTTTCGCATGCAGTATGGCTGGTAAAACCACCACAACATATTTGTGGGGAATAAAAATAAAAAATAAAAACTCTTGATTCCTATTGTCCAGCCCTTTTCCCACCGTCCTTGCTCTCAGTCCAGGCCTTATTAGGGAACAGTGTATCAGGCATGGGGGAGAGGGCAGAGATAAATATACAACTAAGATGTGAGTGAGGGGTTCCTAACATTGACTGGTACACTGGCAGACAGAGTGGCAGAGTGTGTGCGTGTGTGTGTGTGTGTGGGGGGGGTGGGGTTTGGTGAGGGCAGGTCAATGGGGGAGAAAGTCAGCTCTAAAATGTCAGCATCCAGGGTCATATTTCCAGCGTGAGAGGGGGTTTTAAACAACGGGTGCAGCAGAGGCAGTCTTCACAGAGGTATACAGCATAGGTTCACAGAGGAAATGTGCAGACACTGACACTGTGACTGCATAGTGTCTTCTTAACACGTCCCTCACTCTGAGAGTGACGACAGCCATTTCAGTCAAGTGGCTCATCGAAACATCTACAGAAATGTATGGCGAATGAAAGGAATGTGATATGTGGTCAATACAAAAGAGTAATGTCAAAGGCCCAAATCATTAGCAGCCCGCTCGAGAGCATTGTTTGTGAAGTTACCTAAATTCTAAACGGTGACAGGTTCTTAGTAAAAGCCAGAAACATCTATTTAAATAATATGGTGATTGGTAACTCTGTACTTCTATACTACCCTAAATCTGCATGACATGGTCACAATCCTAAGGAAATACAGGCACATCTCAATAAATTTGAATATTGTTGAAAAGTTAAGTAATTTCAATCACTCAATTGACAAAGTGAAACTCATATATATTGTGGATTAATTACACTCAAATTGAAATAGTTCAAGCCTATATGTTATAATCTTGATGATTATGGCTTATATTTCATGAAAACCCCAAATTCTGTATCTTAGAAAATGTGAATATAGTGCAATATTGCTAACTGTAAATGGTCTCTCATCTAGTTCAGTAGGCTTCACAATCATGGGGAAAACGGCTAAGTTGACAGTTGTGCAGAAGACACTGTCATTGACACCCTTCACAAGGGAAAGCCTCAAAAGATAATTGCTAAAGAAACTGGCTGTTCACAGAGTGCTGTATCTAAGCATGTTCATAAAAAGTCAAGTGGAAGGAAAAAAAAGGTGCACGTGCAACAAGGATAACCAGAGCCTTAAGAAGTTTGTCAAGCGAAGGCCATTCACAATTTTGGGGTAGCTTCACAAGGAGTGGACTGAGACAGGGGTCAGTGCATCAAGAGCCACACACACACAGAAGTATCAATGGTCTGCAACTGACGCATTCCTTGTGTCTTACCTGGGCTAAGAGAAAAATAACTGGTCTGTCGCTCAGTGGTCCAAAGTCCTCTTTTCAGATGAAAGTAAATGTTGCATTTCATTTGGCAATCAAGGTACCAGAGTCTGGAAGTTTCCACAGTCAGTGATGATTTGGGGAACCATGTCATCTTCTGGTGTTGTCCACTGTGCTTCATCAAGTCCAGAGTCATCTCAGCCTTCTACCAGGACATTTTAGAGCACTTCATGATTTTGTCTGCTGAAAAGCTTTATGGAGATGAGAATTTCACTCTCCATCATGACTTGGCACCTGTCCACACTGCCAAAGGGTACAAATATCTGGTTCAATGACCGTGGGATTACTGTGCTTGATTGACCAGCAAACTCACCTGACCTGAACCCAATAGAAAATGTTGAAGGCTGCTATTGAAGCAATGGGCTTCCATAAAACCTCAGCAGTGCCACAGGCTGACTGACTCCATGCCATGTCGCATAGATGCAGTAATTCCTGCAAAAGGAGCCCCAACCAAGTACTGAGCGCTTGTACACAAACATACTTTTTAGAAGGCCGACTTAAAATTCATTCGTTCCACTGGTTTTATGTCATATTCTAATTTTCTGAGATGCTGAATTTTGAGTTTTCATGTGCTGTTAAGCCATAATAAACAATATTAAACAAATACAAGCTTGAACTATTTCACTTAATTAATTTACATTTGCAATTAATCCACAAAATATACAAGTTTCACTTTTGAAATTACTTAACTTTTCCATAATATTCTAATTTATTGAGATGCGCCTGTATGCAAATTCATGTTTTGAGGTCAAAATTGTTTGAGCTAAAACATTTTATAAAATAAATTTAAAAAAGACGTCAGCAAGGCTATCTGACCCCTAGTTAAAGTCCAGTCCAGATACACTATCAGCAGCAGGAGAGAGGGAATGTGCGAGAGAGAGAGGCATATGCCTGAATATTCAGGAGTAAATTTCGTACTTTCATTTCAACACAGTGGCTTGTCAGATACATTAAATGAAATGCTAAAAAAAGCACAATGCACAGGCAAGGGGGGGGGTATATGGTGGGGCGTTGTCACAGATTTGTCTAAATAAACATTTTGTCAAATTATTATTATGTTTTTAGGAGGAAAGGAGGAAATGGCTATGGCATATGGGGGCAAAGGTCAGACTGGGACAGAGTATACAAAGGAAACGCAGTTTAAATGTGCCCACTATAATTGGCCTTGATTGCAAGGGTGTGCCATTGGAGATTATAGTGTGAGAATGAAAGAACTAATAAACAGACAACATTTATAGGGTGGTGTGAGTGTGCCAGGCTAGCAGCATTCAGTCTATCAGAGTGCATCAGCCACAACAACTCAGCAATAACCAGAGACAGCTGACTCATCGTAACACACACACGCACGCACGCACGCACGCACGCAAACACAGTGTATCAGGTGGGCAAAAACAGGAAGAAAAAACTGCTATTGTTTTGTGTGCATTTGTGTATCCCTGCAAATAGAGACATTATCTGTGGTCAATGCACAGGCTCAATGCAGGGTGAGGCTGCTGTAGAATAACACCACAGCGTTCGAGAATGACAGACACTTTCTTTAATAATTGAATGAAACAGGTGATTTATTAAACCATCAGTCCTTTGTTATTTGAACAGCGACAAAACTTATCCTACAGGGAAGGTTGCCTTATCCTTCTTCTGCAATGCTCCTCAAGGCACATTACCTATGATCATTGTGTCAGTTGTGCCAAGGTCAGCATTACATCCAGTGGTGTTCCGACCTGACTGACATTGTCTCGGAAAGGCTACAGAGGCAATGGCGCCTCATTAAAGGCCTTGGTTTCTAAGGCAAAGGTCCAAAGACAGCTCTGTACTGTATACTGGTAGAAAAAGTCACAAACCATAGCCTCTTTAGTCTGTTCATCTAGTTATAGGCTGATGTCATGATCTCAACATCTCACAGAGGCAATGTGTCCAGAGAAAGGTTTTTATGCTTTTAAGTTTTGACTGTCTGCACATGCACCACAGTTTGCAGTTTGCAAGTGGCACTTACTAATAATTTGTTCAATTAAATCCAGTGGTTTAAGGAAGTACAGTAACCATACCTTCCAAGCTACAGTAATGCAATAAAAGCAGAACTATTGGGTCTAAAAAGTTGACTGCACTCTGCGTTTGTTTGTCTCTCTCTCTCTCTCTCTCACACACACACACACACACAATTACAATATAAACAGACTTTAACATTTAAACAGCTTTTATTTCTGAGAAAGTAAATCCAACCCATTTACCCCACAAAATATGAGCCCCATCAAATAGAGCTAAAATATGTGACAATACTACATGTGAAGGACTGTTCATTTCAGAGGTAGAATTATTTAGGTATTTGTGGTTTAAAGATTCCATTGGCCTGAGTAAATGTGGGAGTTATCATGTAAGACAAGTAGTGATTCAATAATAACAGCCTTTAGCGCCAAGGGCTCAGACAGATTTGTCCATGCCGGTCAAACAGGCGTGTGTGAGTTAACTGAACACAGACATTCCAGTTACCCATACAGTAACTCTCCAGAGGCAACCTCAACCTGCACTCTTATCTATTTACCCACTGTGTTCTGATGGTAGGAGGATTAAAGCTTGATATTGCGGGGTCATCGTAAACAAATGGGAATTGAGTTCATTGTCAAGGGACAGTATTATTACTGTAGAGGTTTCCTGGGAAATAAAATATAGTCAAAGAAAGATACAGCAGGAGATTAAATGTTCTAGGAAATGAACATTTCTAATTACTGATTTCAGGAAAAGGTGCATGACTAAATCAGTGGGCCCATGTAGGCCTATAGCCTGCTCTACATCAATATAAATAATGAATTGAACATGCAATTCAATAGCCTGCCCTATACCATATACTCTATGGTATATAGACTATATGGTAGATACAGTATAGAGGCACACAGGCAACTATGGTCTATAATAGGCTATAACATTCACATTTAGTTTTTTTCCCAAATCCAAGTCTACAGAAAGTAGCCTATCAACAATGGCCTACTTATTACTGTATTAAATAGGTCAATGACTTGCCGCATACAGCTGCAACAAAAACAAAAATCAAGTCATAATCACACAACTTCACGCTTCAGGCTAGTAGTCGCACTAACACACACAACACGCATGCATTAAGCGCGCTTACCTGAGGGTGGTCGTTAAACCTTAAACGATACTCAATGTCCTACTGTGACGGTAACGATTTCCATACTTTTAAATAGGCTACGATATAAGCGCGCTTTCACTTTCAGGGAAGCCTCAAACGCCTTGTGATCGCTGACTCCTCTGTCTGAAGTTGTTGTCCTGTCCTCCCAGTACCGTTTGATAGAATCGTTCCCCGTCTGTTATCGGGTAAATTACAGATTTAACGTGAGCTGTTGGCGTCAACAGGTTAAAATGAATGTATGTCCGACAGCGCGATGGGGGCGGGTACTAAAAGTTTTTTTTTTCTTCATGTGGGCGGAAACACAGTTCTGCCCCTCGCTGCTACAGTGTTTTGCTGAGAAGTGAGACCACACCGAAACGGGATTTCTATTCTGGGATTTGACGCGACATTATTTCGTCATTGTTGAGTTTCTTTAAATGTTCAGGACAGGACCCTTGGAGAATGCTATAGAGGCTACTTCTTTGCCAGGTTCACCCTCTTCTTCACTAGACTACAGCTTTTATCACCGCATGCTTGCGTAACACTCATTCTGAATGAGCGCGATTGTAATTATTCTCCAGTGACATGTGGACGGGTTGCGGAAGAAAGAAGAGTGCGTGTGTGTGTGTGTTTATAGAGTGTGTCTGGGTAAAGGGTGAGAATGAAAGAGGTGAGCAGATGGAACACGAGAGTGATAAAATGAACACCTGGCACCTTCCTTTCAAAAATAGAACTAGAACGGAAGTGAAGTTGAGGACACAGGGCTAGAAAAACCACACTACCTTTAGTTCATACAGTATTTAGGCTTCACTTGAATAGGATATATCAGTGCAGGTGTGTCATTGTTTGTAGATTAGGTGAGAACAGATGTATTACAATATTCTCATATGCCTTCTGTCAGTGACAGGAGACACATAGTACAGTTGGCCTAGGCTCCTATGTCTTTTTATATTTGGCGTACGATACGACAAAATAATCTTATCAAAATTCACAACATTTACGTTACACTTTTCTGCACATCTTTCAGATAGTCTAGAAGAGACATATTGCACACATTTTCTTGGGTTAAATATCAAAACATATAGGAACAACCACGTAGCAGACCAGGCATCTCAACAGTGTCTGTAGCTTGAGCCTGCCTACCTGCAGTTATAATTAATCAGAATTATTTAATCTTACATTCTAATACAGGCATTAAATATAATTACATGGTGATAAATATATTACTAGGAAATTGCTCTTTGGGTTGGAACTTGGAAAAGGAAACTTCACCACTGAATTAAGGGAATCTGAATGCATATGGATGAGATACATTTCCTGCTATGCAAAAAAGGCCATAGCTTGCAACAGGCTGAGTACTGTTTTTGTCTGTAAAGCCTCTGAGTCATTGGAAAGGCCATGGGGAAGAACTCAATGGTCTCAGCTGAACATTCATGAATTGAATACTAAACTAAACATTGAATAAAACATCCAGAGTGTAAAGTTATTGTAAAACATTTATTAAAAAAATGTAAACACAGACTAACTCAGTATTTAAACATTTATTTTAATCAAACCTAATATCACCCCACCAAGGAAAATGTCAATGATATCCACGGTAACAACACAAATGCCACAATTTTTTCCACAGCAGATTACCACAGCAATTTGAACACTGAGCTTTTGTAGGATGCTATAAGAGTTTTGAAAAACATATTTCAGCATTAATTTTACACACACACACACACACACACCCACACACACACACACACACACACACACACACACACACAAAGACAGACTAAGTTATATGCATATAGTACAAGCACTTGATAACCTTTTTCATATTAGTCTGGCGACATTAATTATAGCATAAGAAAGAACAAATTAAAAATAACAATCTATATATTAAGATTATTTACATCAACATACAAGCCTAGTAATGATTAAGTCTGTGTTGCTTTTTCTCATTAAAATGCAGCATTTAATCATTTTGAAGAAAGCTCAAACATCATGTAGACCACAAACCAGATTGGCAGGTACTGCAATATCTGTTAAGAAAGAATATATATTATTTATTAAGGAGTAGATGTGTGCTTTTATAAGAGTAGTTATAAAGGAATGGCTGCCACATAGGGAAGTCACAAAATATTTTAACCATTTATAACACAAACTATAATTCACAACTATCAAGCTTATTCACATGTTAATAGACGAGGCCAACTTGTATCCTCAGTGTAGTAAAGTGATACCTATTTGTTCAGGCTTGGGGAGGTTTAGATTTTTCATGATGTCTTCAAACTCCTTCAGGCTCTTGGTCAAGCGAGGGTTAAACTTGCGTTCTTCGCCCACTGTAGACACTGTCTGACCTGATCCGGACAGAATGATGCAGTCCAATGGTCATCAATGGTTACGTTTACACGCACGTAATATTCAGGCGTTTTGCTCTTATTCTAAAAATGACATTATAGCCTACTAAGCTGTTTACATGTCTGCCTAAAATAAATATTCCACTAACGTGTTAGTTTACATGCAGCTGAGTTCTACACCCTAAAGATATGCCCTTTAAATTACTTTATTAATATATGCGAAAATGGAACGGCTGGAACTGCTTGTGCTATTTTGCGTATTTGCAACAATATAGGATATTTCTCAAAGGTTTCTGCACATATCTTACCGTAAACAGGTAAGAGACCCAATGCTGTAAAAACCCCACTTAAATCATATTCCGAATAAGATGTATACATGCACCTAAAACCCGAATAATATCAGCATATTCCTGGTGTCTTATACGGGAAATGCTAAATTCTGAAAAAGGCCGAATTCGTAATATCCAACAGGAATACGCTATTTTCAGGACACCTATCAAATTCAGAATATTGCTATAGTTGGAATAATAGTGGAATACTAGAGTGCGTGTAAACGTAGCTAATGACAGTGGTAAGAGGACATTGTAATGAAACAATTAAGTATTACAGATCACCTCATTAGTTGTAATATTTAGAACCATACAATTAATTTATTATCATTAGATATTTGCAGATACTGTATATAGGAAGAATGAACCAGATATCTTAAAATCAACAATTCATTAAAGAGATTAAACATTATTTTTAGATTAAACATACATTTAGAAATGTATTATTCAACTTGACTACAGAAACACCACTATTATTTTGTCTAGTCAATGTGTATTTGACAGGAATGTGTGAGATGTGCTTTCAACATTGCCTTGAAATGATCTGTGGAAAATCAACATTTACGCTATATTGCAACCAATGTTCTGGACCTATTGATTACCTATATTGTGACTCATATAAATGCTACCTATATGTTAGTGTGACTACTATAAAGCAAGTGTGAATGCTACCTCAAGAAAACGGGCATGTAAAATCATGCACTTAGCTGATTCCAATCCAACAAGTTAAATCAGGTATTACAATTTACACAACTGCTTTCCTCATTTTACATAAGCGGTTTGAAAACAATACGCCCATGAGATGTGTCAAAACAACCAACCTTTGTAGTCATGTCCTGGGTAGATGAGGCAATTGTCAGGTAGTGTAAAAATCTTCTCATGGACAGATGCATATATCCTCTTGGAGCAGCCTGTGAGGACACATGGAGAGAAGGCTAAATGAAAGCAACACTGCCTCCCTGTGTTCATCTTGTGGCATTACAAAAACAATAATTTACATTATCACTGTCATCAATCAATCACACACTGAAATAAACAACAACATGGTACATTATCACAACAAAAATAGCATTTCATGGCAACAGCTGGAAGAAAAAACACTAATTATGCAATAGGTATTGTGCATGTATAAACTGCATATAAAACCCCTGCTCAAAACGGGGCTTTAAAATAGTACTGAAATCACATAATGATACCAAAACTTACACAATAGCTATATTATATAATAAAAAGTACCCTGCTGGAAGTCTGTCCGTCCACAGCCTCTGATCAGCAGAGTGTCCCCAGTAAAAGCCATGCTGCGGTCCCCTGTCACCAGGGTAACACAACCATCTGTGTGTCCTGGGGTCTCGCTCACTGACAGGTGCTGAGAGAAACACAGGGGTGCACATGCATGATACAGCTCAGAGAAGATATGCTTTATCAACACACAACAAAAGCGCTTACATTAGTACTGAAAGGAAATAACTTTTTTTAAAAGCTTTATGAAAAAAGAAATGTACAAAAAGGAACACATAAGCAGAATGGGTCAGACAGATTAGAAATAAAACTAGCATCTGAATAAATATGGGCACTAGATTGAAAACCAGACCACACAATGATAAACTTTGTGAAACATGAGTTTATCAAGTCTTTAGGATCACTGAATTCCCACCCCAGCTAATTGTTTATCTTTAGTAACACAAATGCCTGAGTGTGGGTGGTAGATGTGTAGTTTGAAACCAAATCTGACCAACACCGGTAAATTGAAATTAATTAGTATGAAACCTCCTCCCACCCCTGAAACAACTGTGTTTACGAACACAACCATTTAGCTTGGGAGATGAAATGTCAGTTTCGGCACTGTAATGCGGTGTCCCTTTAACTGTATAATTAAAGTACTGTATGTGTTGTTTTCCCCTCACATGTTTGCCAAATGAGATCTTGTCTCCCTCTGAGAGGAGGACATCTGCAGACGCCCCACTGTGTACAGAGATGGCACTCTTCAACCCAAACAGTGTCTTCTTTAGCAGCCCTGTGCCTGTGATATGGTCCGCATGACAGTGGGTGTTTACTAGAAAAAGAAAACAAACTAATTGTAAATACTGATTTTGTTAACACTATAGGGTAAAACTGACAACATATTCTTTAGTATATTTACAACAATAATCCAAATCACACTAACACATAATGTTGCTGTTGTATATTTGCATGTGAGAAAGCGAAAGGGCAAACTAACTGTCATGTCAGCTGAGGAGGGCTACTGTAGGCACCACTGCTTTGGAAAACTGCACAGTGTGCTACTGAGTACAAACAACAAATATCCCCATGCTGGCAGTAACTAGGCATTACTACCTCGAGTCAAGTGTAAAACAGTGAAGTGTGTGTGTGTGTGTGTGTGTGTGTGTCAGTCGGTCATTCGAATGGCAAGCAGCAAATATGGTTTACAAGACAATACCAAACACAGTTGATACGACAACATAACTGTACTTGCTCTAGGATCATATTGTAGACGTACTGTCGTATGTTTATGGTATGAGTACACATAACGCCTCACTTCTATACTACTGAACACTGGTTTCTCTTAGATCTATTTCACCAGTTACCTGCCAATTTTAGAGTGAGCCCCAGTTCAGCTAACAGTTGCAGGTCTCTGTCAACAGTCTCCAGAACAGGATCAATGAGGACAGCCTCCTTGGTCTCTGTGTCTGCCAGAAGGTATGTGTAGGTACAGCTAACAGACTCAAACAACTAAACAGAGCGTTAAGAGTAAAAAGAGTCAGCATTCATCATAACAAAGGTGAGATGGTGACACAGATGCAAGTCATTGTACTATGGCTACAATCGGGGTATGGGTGTGTCGGGGCGGGTCAGCATTCTAGATGTTTTTATATATTTATTTTAAATGTGATCCCATAAAAGACAATAAACATGGTTATCATTATACATCATCATCATTATACATTATAGAAATATATGGGGCTATTATGGTAGCAAAACTATTTACAAATGTGCGTGAAGAGTTGTGTAACTGGTATCTCAGTATGAGTGTGTAATCAGATTTGTAAATGTGTAAAATAATCTCTAAATGAGTAAAGAGATTTGTGAATGTGTACAGGAATCTGCGTATTTAGAATTCATGTTTGTATTCAGGTTTGTAAATGTCTAAACAAGTCTATCCATCCATCCATCCATCGTCATCCGCTTATCCGGAGTCGGGTCGCGGGGGCAGCAGCTTCAGCAGGGGACCCCA
>JAODUE010056008.1:0-17292 GCA_027564755.1 Amblyopsis hoosieri | reverse complement strand
TGTCACATGAAAAGATATGCTCACATATTTGCAAATATGTGAGGGGTGTACTCACTTTTGTGAGATACTGTACATCTACACCCAACCTCCCCCATACTGTATGATGCCTCTGGCACTTCCTGATTTTAATTCCTTATTCTAACAAATTACTTCAGGACTTCTAAGACAAAGACAAGATTGTAGTTGTTATAGCTACTAATGTTAAATGTTTTAAATACCCTATGTTATTTATATTAAAGACAAAGGAAAAACACAAACTGGCATTTGGTTAAGTAAATAAGTAAGCTACTTTATGTACAGTATATAGTGCTTTTTACAGATATAAAATCACAGTGCTTTACATTAATTAAAAACATCACCTTGTGATCTAACCTCCTGACCATTTGATATTATCCCTTCAAGGGCATTAATGCATGATCAAAATGAAAATCATAGGCTACACACAGCCTATACCAAAATATAACTGAAACTATTTCATTTTTTGATTTCAGGTAAATACATTTTAACATGACTCGATTGTATATTGATTATTTATCTACAACCAGGAGCTAATACTTGCGCTGAAATTGCATGCCCATATAACTAAAAATAAACCTGTGGTAACTCCGTAGCCTTGCCGTAACAGTCAATGACAAAATTCTTCATCATAAGACGCCAAAGGCTTTCTAACGCTTCGAAAATTTATGAGAAAGGCCATTGAACAAGCTGCAATTTTTGACGAGTTGGGAATGAGAACGTGTTGTCTCCTTAAAGTAATCTTCACTTTTTTCAGTGTAATGCACTTTATTTGGGTATAAATCAATAATCATTATCGAGACTTCAATAGGTTCAGAATGCTGCAGCAAGACTGCTGACAAACACAAGAATAAAGGATCATGTATCCCCTATTTAGGCATCACTGTAGTGGTTACCGGTCCAATTTAGAGTGCATTATAAGATTTTTTATGTTTTTAAAGCTGTAAACAATTTGGCTCCTGATTGTATCTCTTAACTTCTTCTAGGCTATTCCTTAACTCCAATAAATATCTTAGATCAGAAAATCAATTATTCTTAAATATTCCTCGATTACAGTGCAAGGGTATAGCAAGGTTATACATTCTTTGTTGCTGCACGAGTTATGAAATGGTTTACCTTTGTTTGTTAGAGCTTCAACATCTGTAAATGCATTTAAAACACATTTATTTAGTGGAGCATTTGAAACAATATACAGTTTCCTACAAATAATATTCAAATGACACATTGTATCACTTTTCATTGTATTGTATTTTAATTTACTTGTATTGTTTATTGTAACTTATACAGTACTTTGGTACACATTGTGGTGTTGGTGCTTTATAAATACATTTTGATTTGATTCGATGTAATAATCTATCTAGCTATGTCAGGTGGATTGCTGCGTCTTGACAAAGGTGAAATGCTAACTAACATAAAGTTTAATATGTTTGTGAATTGTGTGCATAGACTATGTCATGTTTTATATTTTTGTTTGTGTTTCTATTTACGGAGACAGGGCTGTGTAGATGTACCAGGTTATTTTTTCAATTATCTTACAATAACTGACTATACCTTTAACTCCTAAAAAATGGGATCGAAAACATATGTTTTTATACACAGTATAGTATTTATATATACGTTTATATATACTGTATATATATACACAGTACACACACTATTTGTAAAAGGTAGCTAATACACCTTTTACAGAATTCACCAAATATCTCCTTGCAGTCCGCTAGCTTGTCATTCTCTGTGCGTGCTGAAAAAAGAATCTAGTACTGTTACGCACGCCTCCCTGAGGAGTACGCATGTAACACCCTGCTACACATGAACCCCCATGGACTGGGGCAGGGGAATGGCTGTTGTGGTGCGAGGAAGGAGACCAACACAGGAGCACCGTTCAACAGAATTTATTGACGGTATTAGTGGGAGAAAAAGGGGCTGGGCGGAACCAAAGTAAAGAAAGCAAATGCAAAACCAACCTCTAACCCTGTCTTACCTGCCAAAACACTCTTCCCTGACTAGCACCACTAGTGCCGGTGCCCTACCCAAAATACAAGGGGGTGGCCCGCCCAGATCTTACCTAGTGTATATAAACACAGCGTATGGCTGCGGGTGGTGTATGCCCCAGGGCCTCTTGCCTGAAGCACATAGGCTTCCCCCTTTCTCCCCCCTGGAAAACAAAGCAACAGATACAGATGAGATGACAAACAACAGAATGCACAGTGGCCTGCTCACAGTAGCCACACCACCGGACAAACACACAATCAACCAATACAGTATACATTATATCCTTCAACTATATACACACACAGCACACTCTCTAGAGACCACAAGCAGCCGCAGCCTCCGCAAGAGCTGAAACAATGCGGCTTATATGCAGGCTGCACCAGCTGCAACCACTGACGAGCAGACAGCAGTCAGCACCAGACTCAACCAATCAGCTGCAACCAGCGATCTGGAATCATACCTGCAGCAGAGGGAAAGAAAAAGAACACACACAAATGACCACAGTGCGACACACAGCACTGGGGACGTAACAAGTACTTCTACACAGCCCTGGCTTTGTTAATATTAACACAAAGTGGTGCAGACCACACACAACCACAATATCCTAGCATTTGCAATGTGTTTCCAATATGTGGAGTGGATCTTCTGAGGGAACACCCTATGGAATTGAAGGGAGAGATGTTTTAATTTTGATTTTGAACAAGCATTTTCGAGAATGCATCCTATGTTTAGCTCTGCAACAAAAGCAGATTTTCCTACAGTGATGCCCTTACTGACTTATTTCTTTCTAAACTGTAGGGCCTAAAGTAGGCCTATAACTATGTGTCAGGACCCAAGAGGGGCGTGGCTCCTGAGCAAGTTACCTTGAGCCAACGCACCTGCGGCTCGTTGGCCCAATCAACATCCTGCCTTAGGCAGCACAGAGACGCAACGCTGTGCTCAGTCATGTACAAGCTCCAGGACAAAGATCAGAGACTATATTCCTCAGTTTGTTTGTTTGAACATTCCTACCTGTGACTAGAAGCTTTGAGTTTGATTAAAAGAAGTTGGTTGCTGTACCGCTGCTCTGCGTGTGCGCTCTGTTCCCAGCCACCTGACACTATGTTCATAATTTATTACGCAGATGCACAGTAGGCTCTCAGTATGAGAAACATAAGCGTTAGGGGGCAGCAAATGTAATTTACGCAGTTTCTATTTAAGGGTGTGACAGTCAGTTGCCAGTTCAACCTTTTATTTAATTTCCTTTTATAGATCACCATTGGCACATGCCTTAAAGACTGCATGGCGTGTAAGTGTGTGTGTGTGTGTGTGTGTGTGTGTGCGTGTGTTTTAGAATTCAGACAGGAAGGGTGTGTGCTGAGCGGTTTCCTTTGTAACAGTGGGCTGATCAAAATGACGAGCAGTCAGGGGTGTGAAGGCTGTGTGTGTTCTTGCTGGGTTTTTGCGGTAGCTCAGTTGTAGCATGCGGTAGAGCCAGCACATTGAAATGCCTACGCTTATGTTAGCTTCCACTATGTTCATTTCATAATGTGAACCTTGTGGTATAAGAAGATGTAGCTTGCTCTTGTCTTACAGTGGCCCCAGGCATGGGAAACATCAGGGTGAAAGGCGTCCATGTGACTTGGTTTCCGTTGCTTGCCTGCTTCCGTGAGTTGTAAAGAGGCAACAGTCAGTCCCATAGCCAGAAGAGAGTGGTTGAAAGTACTCAATAGGCCGGTGTTTTGCCACAACATTCAGCCAACCAGCGATATGGTCAGGAGAAAAATCGTCAGCAGCCTCAAAGACCCCCACCTAGCCACCAGTGTAAGTAAATGAATGGCAGCCGAGTACAGCACTGTGCAAGCTTATCATTGCTCAAAGACATGGGTAGAATATTAAACATTTTTGTGGTTAATTGCAACATGTGGGCCTAGAACTGTATGGAATAGTCAGATGTAATAACCTTTCCTGCAAAGGGCTAATATGGAAAATGTAATTTGCATTGGCATATTGCTATAATACTGTGTATTCCTGTGTATGTTAGTAGTCATTGGGTGTTGTGCGTGTGTGTGTGTGTATTTCTATCTAATTTAGTATATATATTTCCTTCTTAGTTTTGTGTTTATATATCTAGCCTACGAAGAGTATAAGTATTCATGTAATGTACTGTATGTACAGTATACGTATATTTATATGTATCATTATATGCTATAGGCCTATACTGTACTGTATGTTGTATCCAGAGCATTGCTAAATTAATGTATGCAGAAGTAAGTATCAGTGTAATCAACTGAATCTCCAAATGATCATTAAAGTGTAACTGCACCTTTGAAATGTAAACTAAATAATAGGCTGAAGTCGACTTGACCACTCATATATGTTCACGTTAACGTCTTTTTTCCAAAAATGCCGGCTCTTCAATGCATTCTCTATAGCTTTTGGGAGTGATTGTACTAACGTATTTACGTAATACAAAACTTTCATAGGTATCTGTCAGTAACGTGCGTTGTCTTTGCAACATTACCTAGATGGTTCTAGAACATTTTTTTATGTGTATGTTGCTATGCATATTGCATTGTGTGTGATTGAAATGAGAACCAGGCAGCATAGTACGGTAGCTACCGTAGCTACCAAGCTAACCAAGATGGATGGATGAATGGATTTCTGGAGTTTTTCAATTAAAAATTTTAAAGATTCACCTACGGAATAAAATTCCAGATCTCATGTATATTACATTTTTATGTAATGTCATAAATAAACGTAACGTTGATATGGCACACTAATCAACAAGAACATTTGAAATGGGCACTTCATAACAAAAAGGTTGCTGATCCCTGGTTTAGTTTATATGTTGTTTTCTAGGGGGTAGGCTAGTGGTATGGCACTAGTGAGATGACAATATAATTTTAAAAACAAGAAATTGTAGCTACAATGCAATGTGACAATAGCTAGTTGACTTAAAGCTATAGTAAGCGATTGCACTGTCAATTCACAATAGGCTATATCTCATTGGTTGGCTGGTTGCCTGTTCTTTGTGCTGGATAAAATCTGATGTTTGTTGCTTATACACAGCCCTGCCTCTGTATATAGTAACACTAACAAAGTGGTGCAAATCGCACCACACAACAATATCCTAGCCTTTGCTATGTGTTTTCAGTGTGTGGTTATTTTGTGGTCAAGAGGTTATTTTGTTTTGATCGACAAGCCTCTCTAGAATTATTTACTTACCTTTAATTTACCTAGGCTATTGAATAGGCCACCAAAACAATTGCCCTCCCTAATTTCCTGAGCAGGAGCGGTCACTGACTGAGACACATAAATGCCGGTGTTAATATTGACACAATTTCTGTTTTTATAAAAATCTGAATTTTAAAGTCTAAATATGGCTCTACACATATCTGAGAAAAATCACCCTGACTTGGCTGCTTTCCAACAGTACTTCTCATCCACATGTGCGTTATCAAATAAAATGTAAACGTTAATGTTAATTAACCCCTTAGTTAACTACCCTTAACTACTCAGCTCCTTGACGTTTTAGTATTTTGTGCAAGTTGTGTGGAGTCAGGCTCAAAACTGAGTTGCAATTACAGAGAAGTTTGCAGCTATTATTAGCTCCTGCTGGAGCTGCTGCCCCCGTGACCCGGCTACGGATAAGCGGATATGTATGGATGGATGAACTGCGATGAGAGACACATCAATGTTAATATTGACAAAATATGTTTTATAGATATTATGGGTTGAAAAGACTCTACAAGTCTTATCCGTAAAAAATGTCCAACGTACATTTGGTGCACTTGGGCGTTGTCAAAATCAATTAATGTTAATAGGGGTGCCCTCTGAGCCCCTCCCCTCACTCAGCTTCTTGACTACATTTCAGCATTTTTAAAAGTTATGCAATGGTTGGAGTCAGGCTTAAAACTGGGGTGAAGTTACACTTTAAGTAGAAGCACCATTATATTTTAGTTTCCAAAAATAAATCAGCTGGAAACCGATGGAGTGCCTACTCCAGGTAAGGAATGAGTCCTTACGGGCATCTGGTAAGGATGCCCCCTGGGCGCCCTCCTTGGGAGGTGTTCCAGGCACGTCCAGCTGGGAGGAGGCCTCGGCGAAGACCCTGGACTAGGTGGAGAGATTATATCTCCACACTGGATCCCCGAGTCAGAGCTTTCTAATGTTGCTCGGGAAAGGGAGGTTTGGGTTCCCTTGCTGGAGCTGCTGCCCCCGCGACCCGACTCTGGATAAGCGGATGAAGATGGATGGATGGAAAATAAATCAGCCAAATTTCTTAAAAGCTATAATGAACTTTTGTGAAACCATTATAGGCCACCAAGTCCTCACACTGTCATTTGTGAACCGGAACCGGATCTGTATTTTCATCCTTCACTGACTTCCCTTAAACTGTATCTCAACAACATGCTTCTCTACAAAGCCATATACTTATACTACCAGCTATTCCCGTTATTAGCATTAAAGTGTTAAATTTAGTTTTTCATTTATTTCATACGGTGGCCGATAGGTGCAAACACGATACAAAGTAAGAAAACAACTTCAAATACAAAAAACACAAACAAGTTACGAAAAAAACTACATCCAAACGCACCGGCACCAAAGCGCACCGGCACCCCTCGGGGTGCTATTATTACTCCATTAAAAGTAATAATATGAAAAATTACAACCTGTGTAGCAAGCTCATTTAAGAATTGAAACCCTTTTATTGGAAAAATAATTACTTTAGGAATCAACAATTAGCCAAAGTAAAATCATTGCAACCGCTAAAACCAGATGTTTGGACAGGTTGGTTCAATTAGTCTACACCAAGTTTGCTAGGACCATAAATATCATTCTTCTAATGCAGTAATGTAGCATTACTTATTGTAATATCATTACTGATGTGAAAATAGTAATTAGTTACACTAGTTACTGGAAAACGTAATTATATTACATTACACTATAACGTCTGGCCAGTAACTAGAAGGCAGACAAATACAACTGAAATGCAGATTTAACATCTACTTGGAATGAGGGGTTAATTCATGTTAAATGTCAGTGTGAGGACCTTTTACAGAGGTAAAGAAGCTACATGTTTAAAGGTTAACAGAAGTTCATTATCACTTTAAGACAATTGTGCTTATGGTGTTATGGCACATTATAGCACGACAATCCTTATAGAGGCTTTATTGAAGGCTTAATGAAGCCTTTGTGAGCACCTTAATACCTTCTCACTTTCTCGTTTTTCTTGTTCTTCAGTGAGGATGATAAGATGGCGGTCTACCAGCTCACTCCTACCCTGCTGTTCTTAGCATGGAGCATCCTGATGCCATCATTAAGTCATCCACAGCAACATCCATGCCGATTGGTAAGGTTATTTCTCTGCTATGATAACTCTTGAAATGGTAGACCAGTATGTATGTATGTATGTATGTATATATAGCCACAGAAAAAGTTAAAAGACCACTGCACATTGTTTAAAATGTAATATTCTATATAGATCTAAAATGCATATATTACATGTAAATAGAAATATGAAATGTATGAAAATTTGAAATCTGAGAAAATGTAAAAAATGAAATAAAATAAAAAGTCGGTCCAGGGTCAAATATCGGGTTATCCAATCATGCCACTACCAAATGCTTCACACTAACTTCCGCTGGGGAGAGTAGTCTCCTTACCTCCACGCTTGCTCTCTCCCGACCATCTGTCAGCGTGCATCTCCTCGCTCATCCTTTGGGCTGGGTCCTGCTTGATTGTCAGATGGGCAACAGCTGGGGATCCTCCATTGATTATCCCAGCTGGCCGACACATAGCATCCCTCCCAGACCCTTCCCTCTGGGGCCATATGCCTGGGCATTGTCTGGCCACCAACTCACCACAATATATACAGTATATATACAGTATATATAGACATATTTGGTATGAAACCGTGTTAAATAACGTACAAATGATTTCTAATTGAATCAAATAAATGTTCCTATCTCAAGCTGGAATGACTCAAAAAGGATGTACTGTTGCCATGTCAGGAAAAAAAAATATTAGAAGTAGAATACATTTACATTAATTAAGGTTTATTTGAAGACTAACTGAGAACTACATGTCAGTATGAGCAGACAGAGAAGTGTTATGCATACGTTATGAATACGTTATGCAAACATTAAGTACATTTATAGTGCATTTGTGATAACAAATTTATTTTTCCTTTCTTTATTTCAGATCCATAAAGCAGCTTTATGTAACAATGGCAAGTTATCATATGTCCCTACACATCTGCCAAACAACATAGAAGAACTGCAACTCAATAACAACAAAATGAAGACACTATTTAACAATTCTCTTATCCACTATACATTTATAAGCACTTTGAGCTTAGCAGGTAATAGCATGGAAATATTGCAATCAGACACTTTTCGAGACACACAGCAGCTGGAAAGTCTTTATTTAGCAGATAACAAGCTCTGCACTGGATACCAGGAAACTAGCCTGGCACTGCTAAAGTTGCCTGGACTCAGAATTTTAGATATGTCTGGTAATGAGCTTGATGAGAATATGGCCTCTATTCTTCTAGAGAACCTGACATCTCTGGAGTATCTAAATCTTTCTAGAAATCTCCTGCTGAGGCTGGATGAAAGCTCATTCAGAAACCTACACCAACTTAAAGAGCTGGACTTACAGAGAAACCTGCTGTTTGAGCTTGATAGTGCCTTCGACAGCACTTCCAAGCTCCAGAGGCTGAATTTGGCTTTTAACTATTTGCCTTGCCTAATCGATTTTCACATGACCCAGCTGGTGGTCCTTAATGCTAGCCACAACTCAATTGAGTGGTTTATTGCAAGTCAGGACATATATGACACCTTCAACCTGGAAACACTTGATCTATCGAACAACAAACTGCTCTTTTTCCCATTTCTGCCCAGTCATAGCCGATTACGCAATCTGTACTTGTCCCAAAACATTTTACGCTTTTATGAACACCTGGCAGACAATTCAACATCCTCAAATTCAACCACAAGCATTAAGTTCTACAGTCTAAATGGCAACATGCATAATATAACATCACAGCTATGGGATGAGGGACTCCATGGTGATATCTCCTCTCTGGAACTTCTAGATCTGAGAGGTAATCTGGTGGGGTATTTACCTAATAGATTTATCAGCAAAATGCCACATCTGTCCAGACTTCAGATGTGCACTAACTGTTTGGAAGTCCTGGATTTTACTTCAGAACACTTCTCGGGAAGCTTGTATGAGTTGGATGTTAGCAACAACAGGCTAAGCAATATTGTATCTGATCCTGTTAAAATGACAATCCTTAGCAACCTTACTTACCTTAACTTGAGTTTTAACAATCTAGAGAGGGTACCATCTACATTATTTTCTTCACTACCAAGTCTGAGATCAGTGGATCTTAGTTATAACAACATTGGAATATGCCCTTCTGAAGAAATTAGCAGCATTACATCTGATTGCGTGGTTTGGAAATATGCAGACTCTCTAAGACACCTCTACCTTAAGGGATGTAAACTTAAAACAGTTCCAATATCTGCATTTGCAGGAATGCTACTATTGAAATTGGACCTGTCAGACAACCAAGGTCTCATTCTTGAGTCAAGATCAATACAAAGTTTGAGTAGGACTCTACAGCATCTTGGCTTGGGAAACACAGGCATACAAACATTTGACTTCTCCCCTCTTCTAAGGCTTAGGTACCTAAACATTTCTGGTAACTCCCTCGTTCATCTGCCATCTTCACTTCTTAACCTGGAGCTTCAAATATTGGATTTGAGGGACAACAAGCTGTCCACTATCCCCCCTGTTCAGGCTTATGCACTAGCACAGAAACATCTCTATGTTTTGCTTACTGGAAACCCATTCAATTGTTGCCAAATGGAATGGTACACTGCATTTGAAACCGCCAAGACCGTTATTATGGTTGACCAGTCAGATATTTCATGTCAGGATGTCACCACTCAAACATATAGAGTGGAATTTTTTCAGTCACGTTTGTGTGTGCACCAAGGGGAGGAGTCAATTGTATGGTACCTTCTGCTTATTTTACCAGCATGTCTCTTATTTGTAGTCATTTCTATAATTTTTATCCTGACATTTAAACGTAAACAGTTACATAAATCCTTTAAAAAACATTATTTTAGGACTACATCTTACTGAACTTTATAATATGAAATACACCATGTCTACTACAGTGACTCTTTTTTAAAGTAATTAAAAAAAATACTGTTCTTGTAAAATTGCAGTATATTAAATAGCTGCATAGTATGGCATTAACCTGCCATAACTGGTTAAATCTCCGCTGGTGTGTATGGTTGAATGTGTGGTTATTTTAGCCAAAACCTAACCTTGCATTGTGGGTGCATAGTATATTATGGGACATACTTTGTTTAGGTATGTGACAAAGCATAGGCCCAGGGTTTGCATGTACACATATACAGAAGTAATGTGATGCAATATGTTGCTATAAGCAGCAGAGGAAATGTGAAATTTCCTGTTTTGCTAAGATCTGCAGTAACTGCCCAGTTCTCTATATGAGAGAGGAGGGGTTTGAGGTTTTGTTCTCACCAGTGAAGCAAGCAGCTGTACTTTAGTATTAATTCTCCATTTGTATTCTTTCATTGATGACAGTGGCCATTTTGCATGTAGAGTCCACACAGAATGTAATCCACTTCAAGGTAAATAGTGTTACTGTACCTCTGTGCAGCAGACTAGTAGCATGATTGCCTGTTGAAAGCTTACTAACCTCCTCCCTTAACTGTTCCTTAAGCCAGTCACAGTCTACTGGCAGAATGCTTTGAAGCAGTATGATAAATAATGCAAATGAATGACAATTCAAAATGTGGATGCAGTTTGAGCTACAGTAAATTATCTGTTTTGTTTTGCAGAATATCATCACACTTGCTATACAGAGTTAGGGGTTTAACATATGTTTTACTTTTTAAAACACTTAGCTTCCTTACATCAATATGAATACACACAAACACGCACACACACACATGCACTCTCTCTCTCTCTCTCTCTCTCTCTCTCTCTCTCTCTCTCTCTCTCTCATACACACACACACACACACACACACACACACACAGAGACAGAGACACATGCTTGCATACAATCAAATCACACACATTGATACTGTACATACACACACAACAAAGAACGCATACTAGGTACACACACTCATCTACGTGAACACTCATTGGTCACATAGTTCACCCACACTTAATCATATTAATCATAAATGTAATAATTGTATTGATGATGTAAGTCATATTATTATAACATTATTATTATTGCTATTTTTGTTAGGTATTGAAGTTATAAAATACAATACAATATAAAATAATCAAAATAAAGTTAACTAACATCTTCCAACCACACACACACACACACACACACACCCTCGCGCACACACACGCACGCACGCACGCACACACACACACACACACACACACACACACACACACCAGCTTGCATGTTCCTATGGGGTGTCACCTCTCACAGGCATTTGTTCCTAGCTGGCTATAGGTTTACACACAATGCACACGCCATCAGACCATTTGTTTTTGCATGCTGTTGGCAATAATAATAATAATAATTCCAGGCGTGGGTCTAGTGAGGGGCTGTGAGACCTAGCTAGTGTGACAGCAGGAGCGTGGCACTGATAAGGTAGCTAATACCTTGCTTTCCAAAAGGTCAAAGTTCACCACTTCCCCTGCTAACTGGGTGCATGTCCAGGGAGGAATTAGGGAGTCCAGACGGCCATTACTGGCAGCATTTGATTTTTAACATTTTATAATAGTTGTAAATTAATTAATTAAGTAATTAATTTGATGTTTTGTGCTGTAAGATGTGACGATAAGAGTATGGTTGTCCTCTACAGGTTCAATGACACTAATCACAATTAGTGTCTCATAGCAACAGGAAGTCCAGTGCGATCGGTCTACTGATCCACCCCGGTTCTCAGAAAACACACACGCGCACAAACGCGCACACTCGCACACACACACACACACGCACACACACACACACACACACACACACACACACACACACACAGACAGATACGCGGACATGTTCACACACTCACACATATACAACATGCACGCACACACCAACTACACACATCACATATGAAAACACACTGGCTGCAATTAAATCAGGGTGTTGAAGGAGCAGACCTCTAATTTTAGCCCACTAGCGGCCCCGGCATCAGGCATGGCTTGGTAATAGCCGGAAGCTTAGGTGATTAATCGCTGTCATGCCTGGCACGGCAGAAACGTGTACGAGAAGCAGGGGCCAGGCCACTGGAGCTGTGCTGGAAGTGGATTTACACGCAAGATGCCAACAGCTGCTGTTGTTGTTATTGTTGATGGCATGTGTGTGTGTGTGTGTGTGTGTGTGTGTGTATGATTTCTTGTCTGTCTACCTCCCCTAATTTGTTCCTTCCGTTTTCTTTTCCTTCCATTAGTACTACCCTTTGCCCTATCTTTCAACTCCTTGCTAGATGTGTACTTCAGTAAACCTTAATTATACTGTATGTTATACCTATTATATTGCCATGCATATTTAATATTATTAATTATTATTATTATTATTATTATTATTATTATTATTATTATTGTTGTTGTGGTTATTGTTATTATAAGTATTATTATTATTATTATTATTATTATTATTATTATTATTGTTATTGTTAGTATTATTATAATTACTCTGCTATTACTGTAAACTGAATGAATCATTCCTTCCAGGAAGTACTGCTGTATGTACATGGGACACCAGTAGAGGGCATTGGGTCTGTTCTGGTTTAGGATTATGCAGTGTCTACAGCCATCGTATACACCAGAGAATTACTGGAAGACTGGTGTCTGCTTTCATCTGGCCTGATTTTCACAGCTGCTACAGTATACACAGCAGTTGGACTGCTTTATTAAACAGTATCCTTTCACACCTACAGTATATTACAATCATTAAAGGTCAATAGATCTATTCTGGAAATTCTTTTTTTTTTTTTTGTATTACTGTAAACATTGATAGGACTAAAATTTTGCTCTGCATTGCTAGAAATTTATCTTCTACAAAACCAAAGCTGTGTCCTTATCCAAAAAACAAAGATTCAATTTAAAAAATAAATGGAATTCTTGGTGACCTAAAATTGCTATCATTTCATGTATTGTATTTGGAAGAACATTTGTTAAACATTTTCTTTTTCAAACATTTTGGTTTGATATTTGGGAATAAGAACCTATTTTTAATTACGAGAGTTAATTGTTTAAATTTACAGATGTCGCTTTGTTATGTCAAAATATTTTTCACACCGGATGCTGAAGTTGTTATTTAACAGGTTATTTCACATCGTACATACTGTATCTGTGCTATATCATACTTATACTCATATTTATTTACCCTCATATTCTCAACCACACCACATTCAAAAATCTGCTTGTTGGTGCCTTCTTAAACTGCAAAGTGTTTAATCTAAATTAGCAGCCAACATTCGAGATGTTTGGACATCTCGCTCAGCACCAATCACTTACAGTAGAGCCATGGTCTTCAAACAAAACTTTTTAAATTTAGCTCTGGTTTATATGTAATTAATGCTTTTTGTTGAACTGTGTTGTACAGTGTCCTTGGGTATCTTGAAAGGTGCTTGGAAATGTAATTTATTATTATTATTATTATTATTATTATTAACTTTATTTGACCTTGCTCCCCTTTACTGTAATAATTACTCTGTAATGTTGGATTGTTTGGAAGTATTTTACTATTCCATTCAAAGACAATTAATGCACAATCAATCAATACAAAAAACAATGTCGCACACACATGTCGTGTGTGCTGGTTAACGTAAACTATGTACACACACGTGTGTGAGTGTGCATGTGTGAAAGAGTGAGACACGCTTCCAGTATCTGAACTTCTCTGTGTACGCTCTGTGTGTGTGCACGCATTCAAGCACGTATGTGTGTCTGTGCTTGTGTGCATTACAGTAAGTAAGACAAGCACATTTATATACTATGTGTGTGTGTGTGTGTTCATTCAGACTAGCAAATATACTGTATGCACTGTATGTGTGTGTGCGTGTGCATGTGTGTGCGTGTGCATCTGTGTGTGTGCGTGTGCATGTGTGTGCGTGTGCGTGCGTGTGCGTGCGTGCGTGCGTGCGTGTGCATCTGTGCGTGCGTGTGCGTGCGTGTGCGTGTGCGTACGTGTGTGCGTGTGCATCTGTGTGTGTGTGCGTGTGCGTGTGCATCTGTGTGTGTGTGTGTGTGCGTGTGACCCCAGGTTGTGTGTCCTCATCCTGGGCCTGAGGGCCAGTTGGCCTGCCTGCTCTCTATCCCCATGTGAGTGGGAGGTTTCATTCTTTGAAGTGGCTGACAGTGTGCCCCACTGCCCCCCCACCCCTGGCCAGAGATCAATGGCCCAGGCCTTCCCGGGTTGAGATGACCGCAGCACTGACGGTCAGCCTCCAGCCAACCCACCCGCTCGGCTTCCCTCCGCTCACGTGACGGCGGCGAGGGCCGGCCAATAGCGCGGCCGCTGCGGCCCGCTCATGCGGTGGGAAAACATTCTCTCAGCTGGCCTGGGAAGGTTCCTGAAACATCTGCAATGTCCGCCGCTGGTGAGAACCTCATCTCCCGCTGCTTCAGAACTTAGCCTTGTGATAATAGTGTCGGTGGAACAGGAACCACATTGAAGGGCTGCGTTGTTCCTTAACTGTTGGTTTGGGACATCTCCTGTAAGTGGATGAGCACAGTTATTAAACCTCACATCACCATGGACCAACATGTAAGAGCTTACTCCTTATCTTGTTGGAGCTCTGTGTGTGTGTGTGCCTGCACGTGCGTGTGTTTGTGTACGCATATGTGTGTGTTGTTACGCGTACTGTATTTGCATGTGTACGTATGATTGTGTACGCATATGTGTGTGTTGTTACGCATGCTGTATGTGTGAGTGTTTGTGTGTGTGTGTTTGTGTGTGTGTGCGCGTGCGTGCATGTGTGTGTGTGTGTGTGTGTGTGTGTGTGTATGTGTCATGAAGCTCTCTATAGCCTTTGACATATTGTTAATATGAAGAATGTTTGAAGTATGATGCAACATCAGCTGCTCTCACTTATCTTTAAGCTGCTTTGCTCTGAACAGAACCCCCCCCCCCCCTTCCTCATCTCAGATTACAATTGAGACCACTAGTACCACTTCATGTGGTGTGTGTGTGTGTGTGTGTGTGTGTGTGTGTGTGTTTGTGAAAGAGGGAAAAAAGACTAGGGAGATTAGGAAAGAGTACTGAGTGTTAATGTCCTTTTAGGAACATTTCCTGGTAGATCAATGCATTGTTCAATGTTTATTTATTAAATAATTAATTAATTACTAAATTAATTAATTTTGTGATTAATTCAGTGTACACTATTTTAGTGATTCCAAAATTATAAACATATATCAGATAAGATTTGTTTTGAATGTACTTACACTGTAATCATATGTTACAGTTTAAAATAATTGTTGTGATTCTTTAATTACTTGAATTAAATAAAGAGTATCGGTTGTTGTGATAACTTTGTACAGCCAAACATTCTGGATATGATTAATAACTAATACATAAAAATGTTTTTTACTGTACTGTATAATTTTGAAATAGCAAAAAATATATTAAATACTATTAATAGTTGTGTTGTTATAATATAAAAAAAAATCTGTTTTTACGAATAACTTCTTTTTGAAATGATTTTAGGTGAGGTTAAGATCTTCATGCTCTGATTTTTTTTTAAGAAAAGCTTTCACAAATATTTACATCACTTTCTTGTTACTATATTGTATTTGCTAGTACAGCCAATAATAAATGTAACACACCCCAGAGTGTGTAGCGAAGCAATGCATTTGTATGTGTCCCTTAGCATCAATGCCTTTGATCCATCATCGTCAATGTGGAAGAAATAAAAAAAATGAAGAAGATGCTATTGGTGATACTTGTGTTCCTGAGATCAACATTTATACCATTTAAACGTTTTTACTGAGTTTACTGAAATATATAAATTATATAAATCATATGTAAAATAAAGCTGTCATGCCTAAGCAGCAGCATTTTGTGTTCAGACAGACAGACAGACAGACAGACAGACAGAGACACTGCAGCATTACAACACCTTTTTTAACCCCTCACCTACACAATGTGACCTTGAAGAGGCTTCCCTTAACGTTTAAATGTTAGCACAACCCTATAAGTCTCTTAGCGCCTTGTGTTGTACAGGTCAGTGTGGATAATAGACCTCAATTATAGGAAAAGGAAGCGTTATACATTTTGCGTTTGTTTAACATGAGGCCTAATGGATTCCCGTTCATGCATGTGCGTGTGTGAACATCCGCTTTCTTCCGCCACTGGCCCATTGACACACACCCTCACACGCGCGGCGGGAGTGTGACAACACGCACGCGTCACTAGAATGGGACAGGACAGACGCCCGTGCACATTGCCAGGTCTGGAGAAGGTGTGATGCATGGGGGGAGTGGGCAGCGAAGGCGGGCAAGGCGGGTACAATGGGAGGATGTTGCCTCGTGTTGTTTTAGCTCAGCGTCGGGGAAAGGGGAGCGGGGGGTCGGACGTTGACAGCTGACACACGTGACGTGGCCGGTTGAATGACTAGCGGACCACTGAACGAATTAACTGTAACTTTCCGCTGCTGCGGTCCACGCAATGTGATGTCAGCCACCCCGTGAGGTGAGAGGGCTTGTGAAAGTGAACACATTGAAGGGGATGCTGCCAAAATGTGTTTGATCAAAGAGCTCACCGGCATGTTTTGCAGGAGAACACAGACACAAATGGTTTGGATCCTCCTGCCGTCAGCTCTTGGGCAGGTTTTACACTTTTCATCCGTCCATAGCAGATAGGACACGACACCCATAATGTGATAGCGCGACATCAATGGGAGTAGAAGTCGGAGTGGGTCAGAGTGTGGAATGTGTCAGAGCCAATCAGGCGCCTCAGTCTCTGGCAGACAGCCAATCAGGTCGTGATGCTGCAGGTCGCAGGGAGAATGCTGAACTCGTGTAGGAGGACATTTCTGAAGAGATCGTGAACTTATCACTCCAGAGTTCACCATGCGCTACGCTATAGCCATCTCTCTCTGTCTTAAAGAAGTATGTCTCTCTGGTAATTGAATTTTACCTGGTGCCAAAGAACTGTTTCCTTTATGAGACAGCATCTCTCTCTCTCTCTCTCTCTCTCTCTCTCTCTCTCTCTCTCTCTCTGTCTTTCTATATCTCTCTATATCTATTCTACACCCCCACACTCTCACTTGGTGATAGAAAC
>JAODUE010055997.1:0-17293 GCA_027564755.1 Amblyopsis hoosieri | reverse complement strand
TCACATCTGCTCCACCTAAATTAAGCAATTTCACTCATATCACAGCCACAATTGCAATGTCCTCCCTGAGATGAAAGCTTTTTTTGAGCCCAGTCACATGTGAAGAAACATATGTGCACGCATGCTACTTTTTCCAGGAAAACGCACATGTCCACATTTCACGTCACATTACAAAGTTTAAGGGTTAAAGCACAATGGGACGTTTGCTGTGCTATTTTTTTTATTGCTCTGAATGGTAAAAAACAAGCGTGACCCATTCCCATTCATCTTTCAGTTCTCATTGTCCAGATTGTACATCTCCCTGCAGCTGGCGTTGGTATAAATCAGCTCTGTGCTGCTTGAAGTGCATTGATGTCATGACACAAACCGCCATACTTAATTTCCAGTTTATCAAGCGGAGAGTTTGTGACATGTTTTTGCTTTTTTTGCTTTTCTTACTGGGCACTATTTATTGCTAATTATGTTTTATTAGAAAAGAAAAAAAAATCCACCAATATTTACTGTAAAGGAGGATAATGCTTCATTGGGTAAACACTTTATTTTTGTAATTCTTCAAACTTTATTTTAAAACGGGGAGATGGCTGATGTCAAGCATCAGCCATGTCTAACCTACCCAGGCCACACTATCAGCAGCAGGCTTTTTAAAAAGCATTTAAGTCCTAAAATAGAGATTGGCTGTCATTTACTTTGCAACTTAATTTAAAACTTAATTTAACACTGGAATCTGATCGGTACTCTGTATTGGCCGATACCCAAAGTGCCGGTATCTGTATCGGTATCGGGACTGAAAAAGCTGCATCGTGCCATCCCTAGTAATTAGGGATGGCACCGATACGATACTGAAATCGGTCCGATACTGACGTATCTAAACGTAAACTAAAAACGTTCTTTTTTTAGTGTACTGTTTTATTGGGGGTGGGCGGGGGGATACTTATAAAGCTTTTATTCTTAAATTCTAAAAGGTGCTTTGTTTTTTATTTCAAGACACATTCCACCCAAGTGCAGGCAGTGCCGGTCATTCACTATATGCAACATATATAGTACATCAAACATATATAGGGCGCCATGTCGACAGGGGCGGCAATTTCCCAGCATGCATGTTGGGTTAACTTAGCCTAGGGCCTATGTGTGTGCACTGCTTAGCTGTCAAATCTCAGCTCCAGGGTTGGGTTTTCTTGTTCATGCAGTAATCTAATTTACCACGAATACACCTACTGGCATTAAAGTAAAAACTGAGACGAGATGAGAGAAGGAAGGAAGGAAGGAAAGAAAGACGGAAGGCCCAGTGCCGATTCTTTTACAAAATAATTTTATAACATTTTTATTGAAACCTCAATTAACTTCATTGGTTTCAAACCAAACAAATGGATTTAACAAAAAATTCTGGAAGTTCACACTCATGTATAGAGAAGGTTAACCCTCCTGTGATTTAGATGAAATGTTGTCGTCTGTCCATGGAACATTAGACCCATCAGCTCCGCCGAAACCGTAACCGTCAGCCATTACCTGAAGTCGTAACATGCAGGCCTACTGTCTGTACCCATCTGTAATTCCCCACCAACACCAGCAGCGCAACACAACCACAGTTTTTATTCCACAACCTTCTTGGTACATGTGTGCTTCAGCTTACTGTCTGTCAATGATGGCCCACATTAGAGAGGCAGTAGGTTATAGATTTGTGTTTAGGGCTTTATGAACCCCAAGCAGAATCACAACTTGAGAAATCTACTGTAACATATTCAGGCAGATTCAGGCACCCACTTAAAGTCTGAAGGCTTTAACGTGTGGCATAAATAACTAGTTTAGCTCAAGTAGGCGATTCATTTATTATTTGCGTTCTCATCAGCGTCTCCTTAATTTAATGGTTTTCTCCAGTCCTTGTAAGATATGTGTGAACACTGGCAGACAATAGTGGCAAGCTAATCTTGGATACTACGTGTAGAGAATCTAATTCTGTTTACTAGCTCCTCTTAGCTCTCAGAACAATTACGTCAGGCATTTGCACTCACATTTCCACATAGAAAAGATGTGTGAACGCTTAGCTATTCGGTGACAAAGTGCTACGCATCGCGTCACAACCCTTACTAGATTCCGGTTCACTTTTAGCTTATATTTCTAACTTTGCATATGTACTTGGCCTTTCGTCAGTGAGAGCAGGGCAATGGGAGAATGGAAAAAATAGAGTGCTGAAAGAATTTGCTAGCATTCTCTTTGAATTAATTAGCATTTGGCTGCCAAGGGTGACAACTTACAAAGCGGATTATGACTGGGGTAATGTTTGGGTTGTGTTACACTATAGTGTATGTCTGTTTTATACATTTTCCCTGTACGCTACAGTATACCCAAATTACATTATTGTTGTAATGTATTTAAAACCCTGCATTTTAACTGTTGTAAAACAGGGTATGCTCATACTGTATTTAAGTGTGTACTGTGTGGTATGCACAGCACCCAAGCAATTAAACATAGTTTTTCTGCTGGTTATTAAATAAAAAAAGCATATTGGAATAAAAGTTTTATTGTTGGATGCTTGGGTGCTTTTTGGTCATTTTGGATGGTATTCTTTCTGCTATTTAGCCTGTTATTAATTTTAAGAAGGCCTTCTAGCAGGCATGCTAGTGTATCATTCATCAGTAAACAAAATGACCCCTTGGGTGCAATAATTGGAGGCCTGCCATGCATGGCTGACATTTATTCCCATTGGCCTTTCATGGGCTCTATCTTCTCCTTTTAGCATGATATATCCCACCAATCAGCCATTTACTGTAGCATTGTTCTTGATGCAGTAGCAAATCCCAGTTGGAAAAATTGAAGATGCGAATGAATTATGATGTTTGGATGACAGATCACTGGCTATACATTACTTTATATGTTGCAGTTGTAATCTCATTTAAACCTAGTTGTATCTCAGTATTCACATTTGATTCCCATTAAACAATTCAATTTAATTGAACCGTCATCTTCTTGTCAACATAGAAGGTTTTTTGGAACACTGCAAAAAATGGCTCTTCAAAAATAAGTAAAAAAATTATGAATACAAGGTCATATTTGCTCATAATAAGTAAATAAACCTGCCAATGGAACAAGTGAACATTTGCTTGTAAGATTTCTTGAAATAAGATATTATATCTGGATAGAAGAGCTCTTGTTAGGTAATTGTGTCTTATATTAAGTGTAGTTAGAAATTTGTACTAGAAATTAGACAAATATACTTGTTAAGATTTAGATTTTTTGTAGTGTAAGATAATATGGTGGGGGGGCAGGGTGGAAGCGTCTGAGTACTGTCGCTGGACTTTCTGTCCCACGAGGCAGGGATATGTATTTAGTGGAAGTGAGTCACTTACTTCACTTTCACTTGGCAGCCAGTTTTGCTTGTTTTAAGCATTAGTCAGCTCACAACTAATATATTTGCTCTTATATTTGATAGGTAATTTTTTGCAGTGTGCAGCAGTGGTGCATAAATTGTGTGACAAAATGACCACAGCTGGCACTCACATATCCCATTTGTGTGTGCGCGTGTGTGTGTGCGTGTGTGTGTGTGTGTGTGTGTGCGTGCGTATATGGTGAAATCAAAGGATGGGATAAATGCAGAGAACAAATATCGCTGCATGTATGTACAGTATGTGTATGTGACAATAAAAGCACCTTTACCTTTATATCGTAGAGTGACTCATGTAAAATCCTTTCCACATATCTTATTATACTTTCCTCATTATTGCTGCAAGGGGAAAATAATTTTTATGCAATTTTTCCCCTCAAATGCTTATCTCGAGTACTTCCATAGCTGAGGGTTCTTCCATGTTGATGCCATAATTCCTAAAACATGAATCCTCACCACTGGTAATATTGATTTTAGTTGTTTTTTGTACTGCCACTACCCTGGCGGGACAGTGATTCGATCAGTGGGTAGTTTGGCTGGAAGGACTGATCTACAGTAGTAGGCTAGATGAATGGTAAGTGGTCTATAAGAGGCTGTCAGTGTTTATTAAAGGACAGCTCTCTGAAAAGGTCACCAACTCTGTTTGCACACATGCGCTCAAAAACACACGCGCGCGCGCGCACACACACACACACACACAAAGAAATACATAACCTGCATACCTCTGACGGGCATATTGAGTGAAAACAGGGAGGTCAATATCAGACCCTTGAAGACGGACTTACATTTTTTTTTTTTTTTTAAGTGGGTTTTTCGTATTTTTATTCTGTTGTATTTACATTTTTTATATATACATAGTTGTTTGAGTTTGTTTTGGTTTAGTTTGGCCATGGTATGTCCAAAGAATACATATATTTATCAAGTAATGTAGCCTATGGCAATCCTAAATGTGCTTTCTGTACTGTTGATATTGGTTTGAAGTATCTTTTAGCAAGAGCCTACTTATACAGTACTTCTATTTTAATGTAAATCGTTATAACGGTGGACTCAATCACTATGGAGATAGATTGTTGACATATTGAACTCGAGCAAAAACACCTCTCCCTTCAATGCCATATTGGTGCTCCCTCATAAGCTCCGCCCCTCACATTGGAAATGCATTGCCATGGCTAGGACAGTGTTGTGTGGTGCGGACTGCAGCACTTTGTTCCCATTTACAGAGCCAGGGCTGTGTAGAAACACCGGTCTATCCTATTCAATGGACACACAGAACAGGCAGCTACTGGATTATGAGTAGACATTTGTTGAATTTTTACCAACTGTATTAGCCTAGCATACAATTACTACCTTTAACTATATTAGAAAATAATTTTCTAAAATTTTGAAAAAGTTACTGGAACTTTCAAATGACTTGTACTTTTAGGGTTGATAAAAGTTATCCAATGGTTATTAATGGAAATGTATTATTCATGTATTAAAAGATAAAAGCAATACTTATGATGCTTATCCCCTGAAGGTGACGCATTGAGAATGAATGTCTTCTCTAATTTGGCCTGCGAAGTCAGTGAGCAGACACTTAAATATTTACTCACAGGCCCTATTTAATGTTGGAATGATATTCCAGCTTCATTTAGAGAACATATTGGAGCTTTTATCCAGTTTCGTTTTGTCACAAAACTCATTAAAGAACTCTGCATTTTGCATCTTGTGTATTGCCATTGTCAATATCGCTGGCATATGTGCTGTACAGTATGTAGTGCACCGATGTGTATCTAATGTGTCTGCTATGTTAAAGCATTTTAGGCCGTTTTCCATTCTCCCATGTAATACCCTATAACCATGCTCAGATTTAGAGATTGAGATATTCATAAGTGAACCCACAGTATCCTGTATTGTTGCTTCATACATGTGTTATCTGTTTGGTTATTTATTAAAAAATATGCAAGTTCAGAATTTCTTTTACTTTTTTAATATATTGTAGTTATTGTTACCATATGTATGCACTAGAGGGCAGCAACTGGCTATGTTTGCTCTCTAACAGTCCATATCTTCTCAATGATTGAATGAAGCTCAATGATTTAATCAACATGTAATATTATAGATCATATGTTAATGTAATGTGATGGTACATTAACTCACATCACAGATATGTGAAAAGTACTTACTTAATAAGTGACAATTATATAATTATGTGATTTATAAACATAATAATTTATCACAATGATAATAATACTGTAATACGGTACTCTAAAATTCTATTATATTAATTGTAATTTCTACAGAATACCTTTCTAAGATGGAATTCCAATAAAGATACATTTGGAGTATAGCTGGAGTATTCAGAACACTGTTATTATCGATCTATAAATTATTTATTTATTTTCTCTGATCAATTTATATTGACATCCTCTTGAAAATTACTTATTCTGTGTTTGCTTATCAACACTTTTTACTTTTCTTAATTAACTTATATTATTCATATTTATTGTTTATTAACTGGTCAATTACAGCAAACCTACATCACTATACACCCGGGGGCAGTGTTGCCCACAATATTTCATCTGCATTAGCCGGAAGTCATCATCAGTTCCAGCATCAAGCACTCATCTTTGGAACACACTTGTCTCAAGGGGCCATGAAATTACTCTGGCAGGCCAAATACAAGATTGTTGCATGCAGTCATCTGCAAATAGTCTTTATGCCTGCCACTCAGTGCGCTAAATGGAGTGCTCAGAAATACACCTGGGAATGCCTTCTTAATGCCGTCAGAATCTTTGGATGACCATCCCTCCACCTCTTGCAAGAACCCCCTTTATGCCAAAGTGACATTGCCGCAGTTCGTTTGATCATTCAATGCAGATTTCCACTGGGCTTGACCTCCTTTTGACCGACTCAAACAACCAATCACAGTGATATGATGACATTCTCTTACATTTTTAATGCCGTCGTCAGTAAGAGATCAGTTTTGCTCTGATTCTCTAGAATTATGCATTTATAGTTAAAGTTTACAGTTACAGCATTTAATAGCTTTTATGCAACTTACAACCACTACATTTGTCGGTATAGCGTATAGCTGAATATGTCAAACACAAAATTAATTGTAAGAAAACAACATTCTTTTAGAATAATGACAACACAATGTACATTAATCAGAGCTATAGTAACATACATTAAAAGATATCATTCAATAATAAAAAAGAATTGCTGCAGTATCAGACTAAAATAACAAAGGAAAAATGTTTTTTCTTTAATAAGTGATTAAAGATAAAGGACTCAGAGAAAACCGTTGAAATATTATGAGCATTATGAGATGGATTATTGTATTATGTGGCTTTGTGCATTGGAGTTACACACTAACCTCTAAACAATTTTTGAAATTATTTCTGTGGAAAGAATATACGGTATATATTCATTTTATATAGCAGGCAAAGCTTTCTAGAACAGGACCATAAACAGACAGTGTGTTTCTAAAAAATACTATTTGAAGTTATAGCTGTACAGCGGTAGTTATTAAACCACAGCAAACCGTGCCATTAATCACTGAAATATAAGATGCTCAAACGCTTTGAACTGCAGGATGAACGTACATCCAGCAGCTTGAAGCTGATTGAAGTGCACTGGGGTGTTTCAGACCTCAAACAACGACGGTGTCTGCGTGGCAGCTCCTCTCAGCTCTACACCTTCAGATCTGCCCGGCCTTAATAATCTGTCCGGAGGATCCTCCATCCCACCCCTCTGGGTAACAATCAGATCCAAGTGAGAGCTACTGTAGGCACTGCAAGAAAATGCACTTATTCACTGCAGCATCTGGAGATAGGTTAACTGGCACTGAATTCAGCTGTAGTTGTCTTGTTCACCCCAGTAGTTAGTGTTCCTGCACCCACAACCAGTCTTTGTTTAGACAACAGTGACATACAGGTACTGAGATGGGCTCAGCCAGCTGTCTGTCTGTCTGTCTGTCTGTCTGTCTGTCTCTCTCCATCTCTCTCCATCTCTCTCCTATTCCTGTTCCTGTTCCTTGCATTCATCCATTAAAAATCTGCTTGCTGCGATCTGTCCTCTGCTTCAGCTGCCGTTGGGCTGACCTTTAGCTCTGGGACATGCATGTGTTTGTCACTGTTATCAATTAATCCTTTAGTAAAGGTGTAGTCAGTCATTCTGGAGGAAGCTTGTTGATATTTGAACTCAATACAAAACACAAACAAAACAAATCAAAACACCCTCTCTCTTCATAGGTTGCTCCCTAGCTCCGCCCCACACATTGGAAATGCATTGCGGAGGCTGAGATGGTGTTGTGTGGTGCGATCTGTACGTCCCGAAGTCAGCGAACCACATACCTGTATACTTCAAAGAAAGAACCAATCACAAAAAGGTTTCAGGTTTCCCTAGCATGTGAACACACATGCTTGTCTAATGATCAATTCTGTGCCTTGGACATGCATCCTTTTCAATTATGGTCCAAGTTTTGCTGAAAGTAATTCTCTCTAAAACAAAGATGTTCTGGCTTCTTGGAGCTCAAACAAATTGTAATGTCCAGGGCTGCGCCATCGGGCCTAGCCGTCCTTTTTCGCCAGTGTGCGTCCGCCTCCGCCCATGTCCCCATCGCACCCTATCTACGCGTCCTTTTGTGTGGAATGTCTATTGTTTACTGCTATGTGGGTGCAGGGGTGTATAGGTGTTTTGTTCTTTGTCTGTTATTGTTTAGAGGTTTTCTGTTTTGGGCTGTGTGAAGCCATTCGTTTCATTCAAGCAACCAGCGTTGTCTCGTTTTCCTTCAACTCCACGTCTCTGTGTTTCCTTTGCACCTGCTCTTGTCTCATAACCCCCCCCCACACACACACACACACACACACACACACACGCACACACACACACACACACACACACACACACACAAATGTCCTGCCCAAAACTGAAGGTTTTATACTACGATACTGTACAATTGCATACAGTAACAATACCTCTTTTGACGTGAACCCCAACCCCTCCAGCATTGTGTATTAAGAAAGCTTGCAATCCAAGTGAAAATCCTAAGGCGTTCCACTTGACATAGCACTTTGGAAGATTTGGCTGGATCAAAGGGCGACAGTTTGCCTACAGTTGACAGGAGAGGAATTAACTCTGCTGTATAATCAAGCCCAAAATAAACTAAGCATAATAATTCTCAGTTAAAACATGAAAAAGTATTTTGGGTGATTTATTCCGTATACACAATTTTACAGAATTAATCAGTATGGTTAGATTTTCATTGAATAGCCTCATATGTATTTTATTAATTGACAGACTTCTGTGAAACAGAAGCTCATACGGATTTCATATTTTCCACTGAGGAAATATATAATTACTGTGATTAGAGTCTAAAGCAACTATTTCAAGACTGCTACAAAGCTTTATTGTCCTATATTTTACCAACTAAGTCTGGTGACTGATGTACATATTTAATTTAAATATTTGTATATGCACACAATACAGTGTGTATACAGTTTAAAACACTGTATAACATGTCTGAAAATATTTCCCATGCAAGGGGGCTTTCTAATCTTTAACCACTCAAGCTAAATCCTTGACAGTTTTCTCTCAGATTTTACATTTCTATCAGGATTTGTAGAGCTTTCAGCCCTGCTTCTGTTTAGATCGCAGGATTTGTTTCACTACATGGGCGAATGTGAGGAGAGCATATGCAGCAGATGTCTGCTGGATCTGTGCACCCCTTTGTGACAGCTAATATATTATATATAAGACACGCCTATTGGGGCAAATACCTTAAGGCTTCGCAGGTAGGAGCATGGTTGAACCGGTTCTCTGTCAACTCTGACCTGGTTGGCTAACTTGTTTACAAGGGCAAGGGTATTGGGTTAGAATGTTGGTGTGTTGCCTACTTGTATGCTTTCTGTGGAGACTGCTCCTCAGTATTGCTTCTATTAGCGTGGTGACATGAATTCACATGCCCATGATTTGGACTCGTATTGTTAAGCACTGCTAAATAATGGTGCAGAATATTGTCTTGGCATATTGTTGAGATGGCTGTCCTGTAATGTTGAATTTGCTGTTGAAGTGACCTAGAAAGGCATTTAACACCTATATGCTCGCTCATTATAAGTCAGCTCTTCTGAATAATGAAGAAAACGTCTTTAGTAAATGTAGTTCTGATTGATGTAATGAGCACTGTGTTTCACACAAGAGCAGTGCTAATAATGTGAGACAAATAATCACATCTGAGATTTAATTATAGGTGATACAGTATGGTGATTGCTTTATGCAACTCTTCTTTTAACAAGGCTTATAGTTATTGAGTAATTTGAGTAATTAGAAACAGATCAGATTACGAAAACTGTCATTTATTTATCTCAGCCCACATTTTGCATTAAAAAGTTTCCATAACAAAACGTATTTCCAATAAACCTCTAACTTTACGACTACATGGCCAGCTAGCATGTTCTGTAACATACAGTACTGTCGCCTATGCAAATAAATATGTTACTTACAACGGCTGTCTGTCATTTAAAAAAAGAAGTCATAAAACAAAATCTAATCCTTCCACAACACTGGATATTACCGCCATGAGCCATGCGACCACATTAAACTGATGCTGTACAACACAGAAGGCTCTGAACTGTAAATGTATACATTTACAATATAGCGATACTAAATGTGTTTCAGGTCATGAATTATCAGCACTAATTAAATGCCTCTTATGGTATACTGAAGGAGTGCATCTTCCAGCAAAAATATTGGTCGATGTTCATTCAAACCATTACAGTTTGACAATCAATTGTCAATCATCGTGACATTTTATTGTGCATATGGAAGTGACTCCTGACGTTGCTAACACTAAATAAACATTGTGATGATAGAATATTAAATAATAATTTGACTGTTAATGCACATCGATGTGACAAATGATAATTGATTATCCGGTTTTAATACCCTAGTACCCTAGAGTAATAATGTCTTTATATAGAAATAAAACATCAGTACTGTACGCAAACTGAAACTATACATAGTCCTTTGAACCTCACTGCTTTAACAAGCAACCTGATATTGGATTAGTTTTCCTTTTCATATTGTTTAGAAAACTTTGCTATTGTAAAAATGTGTTCTCATATCGTTTGAGATTAAGTCAGTAAATTATTTATATACTGTATAGAGACTGTTGAAGGATATGGAAGTGAAATAAAGTACAATTATCTATCCTACATATTTGTATCAAATTTTTTGTGACGGTGCATCCACTTTGCTACACAGCATTGCATTTGAATGCTAACGTTTAGAGGTTTGAAATAACATTATAAATTATAAACATTATGATATTTGCAGTGTTGTGATCGGCTTGTGGCTTTCGGTACAGTTTCTGTGCTGAATAGATTAATCATCAGCACTGCATTTGTGTGAAACCATCAAAAACAATGTCAGCTCAACTAAACAGAGACAGAACGTCCGCATGGACAATCTGCCTGATTGAATCATCCATCTGTGATGCTCTGCAATGCAATGTTCATCAGGCGCTGTTCTGCTTCAGAAAGGGGAAGGATGTGAAGGCATGTTGGCTTCTGAATCCAGGTGAAACAATAGCTTCAAGCAATCTCCTGGGCTTGTGTGAATTTGAGCAGCTGTGGTTCTTCAGACAACAATTTTTACTACTTGGGTTGCTGCCTAATATATATATATATTTTTTTAACTGGAGATAAGCCTTCTTCCTTCCCCCCCGACAGGATTGTTCCAGTTTGTTTCCAGTCACAAAGCATTCTTAACGTATCAGAAAATTATAATGACACATATTTAACCTAAATGATACAAGAGAAAAGAAAGGGAAATTCAAAGTTTCTTGTTGAGGGTGATTTTGGTTTGGTGGCTTTGTCCTGCTTTTCCCAACCTCTGTTTTTCTTCATCTTTCAGATTAATTTGAAAATGTAATGCTGCACTAGAGGCTCTTACGTGACATTGTTGTTTCACCTTTATGCTTCAAGGGTTACATTTACAGTATCTATAGCTAGATGTATGGCTATAGAGATTGGTTATATATATACGTATATATATATATATTTTTTTTTTTCTTAAACTTTTATTTGACTAATTACTCAACGAGGTAGTATCAATTATAGGCTCTTCAAAGGTTTAGCGATCTCAATTGTGTAATTAATTGTAAAGTGGTAATATTCATGTTTCTTAAATGTGACATTTTTCTTATCAAGTCAAGCGTATTAATATAGCCCTTAATCACATAACAGTCTCAAAGGGCTGCACAGCCTGTCTTTTACATGGAAAAAAACAACACCCCCTTATTAACCTGCTCCTTCCCGCTGCAAGGAAAAACTTCCACATTTACAGATGATAGAGAAATTATATTCTTATCTCAGTGAGATTAGTTTCTAGAAACATGTTTATTTATATAATCATTTTTAACAAATCAGCAGGCTGAAAAAGTTTATCTTAAGAAAGAAAAACAAGACTAATGGTTTTGAGAGATTTAGCATACAGTACACATACAGTAAAATAAGCATATAATTAGTTTTTTTAAACACATAAAGATACTAGTTGTAATAATTTCACATTAAATATGAATGCATTCGCAAGACTGTGCTTACTAAGCTTTCATTTACCTCAATTTGTAGAAATAATTGTGAATACCTCACCATAGAAGAAATCTAACCTATACAAAGTGACTAATCTATAAAGAAGTTTAGCCCAACCAACCAAAGCAACGCATTATATATCATACAATTCAATACATGTACAGTATAAAATTCAGACTCATTCAGAGTTATTAATACATACTGTACGTTCTTGCCTATGCCTTGCTTCAGTACATGATAAATTCACTGGTGTAATTTACATGACTACATGATTTCTGTATGATGAGGTTGAGACACATTGATCACAGGCACTTTCTGAAATCACCAGGGGCTTCATTTATAAAATGATCTTAGAACATGCGTACGCTTAAACCCACGCCAAAGTTTAGATTTATAAAAACAATCTTTGACGTGGAAAAGTAGGCTACTTTGCTGCACGTCAGATTTCTACTAGGCGTATGCACATTTCCTTGTGGCAATATTGTAGTACTGCAGGTATTTTGGAAGTTAAAAGCGTTATAGGCCTAATAAAAAACATACCAAGCTACTTGTAGAAAACAAAACAAAAACACACACATTGGTATCCAAAACCCTATTTACTGTACACATTCTTAAAATAAATTATCCACTGAAACAGTTCAGTCAATCTATATGATAGCCTATAAAAGCTAGTTTTAAATGAAGTTGCAAAGTAAATGACAGCCAATCTCTATTTTAGGACGCAAGCAGGTATGGTTGGTTGACTTTTAGGTAAACCACTTTTTTTTCTTTGTAAGGCCTACTTTTCTGTTTAAGAAATAATACATGAATGCGCATAAATAATTATCTCGACACAATCAGGATATTATCTGGACCATTCTCACCTGCATATAGCGCACCCTCATTCACAGCCTGGGCTACAGACGTAGCCCAACTATGGTGTTACTTTTTTTTTACACTAAATGAACGCCATTAAAAGCATCCCTGCATGTATCTGCAGTACTGCCAATAGGACTTAGAAATCAGCCTCACTCAAATTAATTTTCTTGCAGCTCGCCATTATTATCTTATCAAAACAGCACATTTATATGCTTACGAAGGCAATTAGGGAGCGTTTACAAGGCGGACCTTTAAAACCATTCGACTGCGCACAATTTCAAGATAATTTGCGATTTATACATTTCACATCTGGATGAGTGGTGTACTACGCACGATTTTTTGTGCGTACCTTTATTCGTATGCACATTTCAGAAAAGATCCTAAGATCAAATATAGGATGGTTTCTACGCAACTTTTTTATAAATGAGGCCCCTGGTTGCTGACTGAGACTGACACAGATTATTTTATACACATGCAGGCCTGCTTCATATTCTTACAAATACTGTAGGCCCACGTAACTTAGCCTTTTCTGTCTTCAAGTTACATAACACCTATTTAATTATAATATATCTGTAGAACTGTAGAAAACGTCTTAAAGGTTAGCGATATCAGGTTGTGCTGTCAATGACCAAGATTATTCAGGCTTTACAAGACAATGCTAGATAGCTTTTGGTGTTTAGTTTACATTTCAAAAATGGAAACCAGAAAAGTATTTAAATGAAAAACAAAAATGCACCTATGTCGAGTCAATGTATCTAAATTTGAAAACCATTGATTTTGCATGACTGATTATTTATATTGTTGCACGAGAGCATTGATATAAATATGTATATTGCTGTCCATCACCTCAATTTAGGAGCGCTGTACTGAATACTTAAACCTTCGGAAAGCAGTATGTATTACCTGATCATTTTTACACAATATAGATACAAACTCCCTTTTATTCTTAAGGCAAACTGTCATTATGCACAAGTCTAAGTTTCTAAATCGCAACACATCTCAGCACTAACTGAGATAGGGATTGACTAAAATGTCTTAAACTCAGTAAATGCTTTACAAGTATAATTGTAATGAAATAATGTTGATATACTAAACATTACATTTTTTTAGAATATAATGCTCTAAGAAACTTTCACTGTTGCCTTAATCACAAAGAGAACAATGTTTTACTAAGTCCTGAGAAAGGTACTCTTTCTGTGTACAGAAGGTATTGTCTGTGAACATCTCCCATTTTTATGGCCATGAAGTTAAAAAAAAAACAATTGTCGTAATTCTAATAATAAGTCTTGGATAACACTTAAAAATGTTACGTTCATATCATCTCATAGCCAAATAAGCAATGTAGCCTATCTTCAGTGTCAATATTGGTCTCTTAGTCACAGAAGAACACATATTTTCCATAAAATAATAATGCATATTAGAGTGAAATATCCATGTTCTATCTCACATACAGTATTCATCAAAATGATTACAACATTTTAAAGTTATTCATTTACTTTTTACGTGTTTGTCCCCCAATAAATGTCTTTAAATGACAGAAAATGATCTTTGAAGTAGTTAATTAGTCCAGCAAGCTTTAGAAAACAACAAGAACAAAAACAGCCATATTCTTTTCCCGCCACGTGCAACAGGTTCATCAGTGAAAGCTGCGCGTGTGTTGTGGCCTGGGGGGCCAAGGGAGTCTCCTTTTAGCTTAATGCATTTATGTACAGCATGTGTCAAATGTTACCAGATAGTGGATAATTCCTTCTCCGCTGAAGACATAGTCGTTCCACCGCGCCAAGCCATTTCCCAAGTTAATTTGTCAGACCTGCAGCTAGACCTTAGACCTTGAGATGGATGCTGGAACATAAACCAATGTGGTGGCAGGAACCTTTTACTTGTCCCTATAGGGTGGTGTATATGTAGACGAAGATTATTACTACCAGGTTGAGAATGGTTCCAATGATGCCCAGCATGGCCAGAATGGATTCCTCTTTACTCTCCCTGTCTTGGATTCCCTTTTCTTCATCACTGTAGACAGTGTTTAGCATTTTCCCCGGAAAAGTCTGCAGTTTTCGTCTCAGAGCAGTCTGGAGGAAGAGGAACACACAAGCACGCACGCACACACGCACGCACAGAGAATCCAAACTTAGTTGGTTGACATTCCCTTGATGCTCATTGTACTGTGTGTAGTAAACAATGATTAGGCAGATACAAGGTATATTGTGATTGTACAACAATTTACTGTACCTTATTAAGAAAAGCATGCAATATAGTTAAGTGTAATATAAACACATATAATGTGCAGTAGGGATTGTCAAATGCTCTTTGGTTACTTTGTGAGGTCAAGCATAGCTTGTAGCTTGTAGCAATGTTGCTTGTTAACTGTGATATCGACAATGTACTGATACAAATGTGAAAGGGGGAGGCACTATTGTAAAAGGTATAACATGATGTATTGTATGTTATCCAGTTGTGTAAGCTACTGGAGCTCAACTGCTTGTAGGGCAGACACTGTATTTGCTCATGGACAGCTTCCACACGGGTGACTGGCACAGTGGGCAGAGCCGGGAAACAGGTGATCCAGCAGTCGCTGGTTAAAACCCTACTAACACTCTAACACCATCTGACCCTGTGGTCAGATGGTGCCTTGCGTGGCAGACATCGCCTGTGTGTGTGAATGGGTGAATGTGAGGCAGTAATGCACAGCGTTTTAAGTGGTTGGAAGTTTGGAAAAGCGCTATATAAATGCAGTCCATTTAGACAATCTTTTCCTTCGTGTCATTTTACCTCAAGCATTCACAGAATTAATTTATCGTAGATAAAAAATTTCAAAATTGGATAGATTGCTTGAATAATATACAGTATCGTCGTCTGTGTGTAAATACTAAAAGGATGTCGCTGACCTGATTACTCAAAATCTGCAAGTAATTTTATAATTATTGATTTTTGGTAGCATAAACACATTCAATGTGTTCATTCATGCAATCAGTTTGCTGTAAACACATGTATAATTGGCTTATTTATAACTTGTAAATCCAATGCAGTTAATGTAGAGCAATTTCTGATACACCGTATAAAAGTGATGGTGTACTGTGTATCATTTATTTTTGTAAAAGAAAGTATAACAAACTATATAGTCTTTCAATTATCTCTACTTCTCTTGGTTGTCATTTACAAACTAAAAGTGTGCATATTAGATTCATAATTCGATTAATCATTGTGTAATTTATTCAGAACATGCATCAAAACAGATTGCTAATCAAGTTATCTTTGAAACAAGTTAGGCAGGCAGTAAGATATTCTTAGTAACAGATGGGCTTAGGATGGCTGTTTGATAGCTGTACTTTGCAAGACATTGTGACATCCCATGTTAATATGTACTGTACTGTATATTCCAGCATGCACCTGCAATATAAAAGTACAGGATTTTTGAGGAGGTGCAGTCAAGATGGTGTTGTTCTTAAATACAAGGCATCTACAGTATATTTATGATCACTAATCGTACCAAAGTAATTTGTGTCCCTGCAGTAATTAATCTACATGCGCATACAGTTAACAGGAATAGGATAATTCTAATTCTGTTTTGCTCTGTCTGAAATTAAATTATAGAATCAGTTCTTAGAAAATTGTCTGACAAGTGCTGGCCCATCGCATCAAAAAGCATTAAAAGGCTGAGAAATAAAGACAGCTAGATGCAGACAGTGTCTGGTGAGGCATGTTTTTCCACTCATGTTTAATGATTTGAAAGCAGAGTCAGTAACTCTTGAGAACGCTTGCTAACTTCGATCTCAAATCAAAACAATATCCATCCTCGAACCTCCGCGGTGCCGCTCCACGCATCTAAACGCACTGTAAAGAAAAGCAGTGCTACGGCTTTGTTGATGTGAGCAGTGTTCACCACTTTGTTTATGTTCCTATTTACGGAGCCGGTGCTGTTTAGACGTACCGGATTATTTTTTCAACAGGCAACGGTAAGATAGCGAAATGCAAGGAGATATTTGGTGAATTTGACAAAAAGTGTATTATCTTACAATTAGCTTGCAATAGCTAACTATATTTTTGTCTTCTTGTGGTGACACTGACGGCCCCGTGTCGAGGGTCACTGTTCGTTAGCTTACGGCTGTCAGCAGCTCTTCATATTTGACCTGCTTGACATCAGAGAACGGTTTCAGTCAGAGTATAGTTCTCCAAAGAGATCACTCAAGTTGAAGATACAAATTGAACATATTGTACCTTAATATACAGTACACCTCATTAGGTGGGCGCTGTTGTGGCGGCATTAAAGATAATACATTAGATGAAAAGTAGTGTTTTGAATATAAGTGTCACACAAAAAGTCCAGAAATGTATTATTTTAAATACGCACAATGAACAACAGCTACAATACTTGCTCTGCGAGACTAATATTGTAGCAGCCAGCTTAGGTAGGTAGGTAGGTAGGTAACTTTATTAATACCCAAAGGTAGATTTGTTTTGCAGTGAAGAATCATCATCGCAG
>JAODUE010055986.1:0-17294 GCA_027564755.1 Amblyopsis hoosieri | reverse complement strand
TACATATACAATATACATATACAGACTGACATGGACTCTGAGGCTCGTTCACATCAACATGAAATTCGTCTGGAGAAGATAAAAGACCAACTTACGTTATCAACGTGTGACCAAACGTGACCTTAAACTGATAAAAGACCTCTCAATGGCTCCTCTTCTCACACACACACCTCTCTCTCTCGCTCCGTGCTAACAAATTAAAAAGGCTGTTACGGTCTTATTTAACATCAATGTCATCTGGCGTCTCCACTCAGCTGACACCAGCGCCATCCTGCTCATTGGCCTTTAATTGGTAATAACAGAAATAACGCTGGCTGTTCATTTTCACACAGACTTCGTCTTCAGGTTCGACGTCGCTCTCTGAACCCACGACTTAAGCTACGTCGCCACCTGCTATTCACAAATGTCACAGTGATTCGTTTTCAGCGCTGAGGGATGTGGGGCTTCCGGCGTCAGCTGCTGCAAGACGACGAAGCTCTAAACCCAGAATTAAGTGCAGCTGCCATGAACACACATCTGATTCCAGAGTAATCCTCCTTTTAACTTTCAAAGTGCTGATTTAAATAAGTACCCGTTAACACCTTTAAGACCCTGCTTTACATAATGACTTTTTTGTTTTGTTTAAAACATGGCTTTTAGGGGAAGGGAAGCAGGTTTGGAATGAGCAGCTGATAAAAGCTTCATCTTTAGAGATCCATTTGACATAATGGCACTGTAAATGTAGAAATGACCTCCCACGAACCTGTCAAGATGTCTGGTCTGAATGGTAGCGGAACAATCCCCAGTTAAAACTTTTCCATTTCATTCAAATCAGTATTAGCACCTCAGACAAGCAATACGGCCATTATTGAACAGGGAGTTTAAAACAAGCAGCGACTGTGTTCCACAAGAATGCATCTTGGGATTTAGCTGCCTTTGTCAGGTGAAAGCTCCACGTTGAACAGTGGAGAACGTCAGCAGGGATTTCATGGCGATCGATTTGCTAGTTTGTATGGATCCTGTGCACATTTTAACCATAAAACGCTGCCTTGTCAGTGTGTGTGTGTGAAATTAATTTTTAAATAAAGAATAATACATTTTATTTAGGACGCCTTTCAAAACACTCAAGGACATCTTACATTGCAAATAGGCAAATACAAAGATGTATATAAAACATTTGGCTGAAGGAGACATATATACTGTAGTAATAAGCATTTGACCAAGGCATGAATATACATTCTAGAAACAAGACACATTTAAACCAAAAATATTTGGGAAATATTTACAAAATAAACAAAATAAAGTAAACTAATAATACATGCTTATTGGAAGGGCAAGGGAGTCAAGTAACTGTAGAACCAAGGGTCAAATGTCATGGGCAACTTTAAAGAGACAGGTTTTTAGAAGCTTAGCAAAGGAGGTGACCGTAGCAGCATGTCGAATGTGCAGGGGAAGGGTGTTCCAGAGTCTGGGGGCAGAGCAGCTGAAGGCCCGAGCCCCCATGGTGGAGAGGTGGAATGGGGGGGTGACGAGAAGACCTGTAGAGGAGGAGCGAATAGATCGGGAAGGAGTACATGGCAGGAGAAGGGAGAGGGAGGAGAGGGAGTTAGATTGTGGAGAGCCTTCAATGTGAAGAGGAGAGTCTTACATTTTATACAGAATTGTACAGGAAGCCAATTAAGATGAATCCGAGTTGCAGTGATGTGATCTGTTGACCTTGTATTGGTGAGGATTCAGGCAGCAGAGCTCTGAACTAGTTGGAGTCTATTGATGAGTTTGGTTGGGATGCCAGAGAGAAGAGAGTTGCAGTAATCCAGGCGGGAAGTGACAAAGGCGTGGATGAAGGCTTTGGTGCTTGAGAATTAAAGTAAAAAACAAAGTCTAGATATGTTTGGAGGTGGAAGAAGGATGCCCAGGTGATGGTTTTGATGTGTGATTCGAATGAGAGGGAGTTATCAAAAGTGACGCCACGACTTTTCACAGTGGGATGGGAAGACCAGCAATGTTTAGGCTGGGGTTGTCTTGTGTGGGGAGAGTGGATTTGGAGACAATGAGCAGGTCCTCTGTCTTGCTGCCATTGAGTTTGAGGGCGTTTAGAGTCATCCAGCTCTGGATGTCCTGGAGGCATGTGGTGAGGGAGATGGAGGGGGGAGGGATGAGGTGGGTTTGGTTGAGATGTAGAGCTGGGTGTCGTCAGCGTAGCCGTGAAAATCAACGTTGTGGTGTCACATGATCGTGCGCACAGGTAGGATGTATACTAAAGAGCAGGGGACCCAGCACCGATGCCTTGGGGGACACCCAGTGAGACACACTGTGATTTGAGAGATTTAAGTTGGACATGGATGTTGGATGTTGGCCTGTGAGAACCAGGATAGCACAACTCCTGCAATACCAATGCCAGCCAGACGTTCTAGGAGGAGTGGGTGGGAGATGGTGTCGAATCGAAGGCTGCAGTCAGGTCCAGAAGGATGAGGATGGATAGGAAGCTGGAGTTAGCTGCATGGAGGAGGTCATTGGTGATTTTGACTAGAGCTGTTTCAGTACGGACAGAATGGATGCTTATACTGACCAACATCAATGGGAGCAAATGGACCTCAACAGAAGCAACTGAGCAAGCAAAGGCAGCGCTCAGGCAAAGGGACATAGTGGCCCTGGAATAGGGACCAGCACACCAGCCCAGAGCAAGGATGCTCTCTCTGAGGCACAGGCTCGTGGTGCAGGAAGAACGGCAGCAAGAGGAGGCAACAAGGTGTGCAAAGGCCGTCTCTCAGGACAATGGATGAGATGGGAGGGAGCAGTAGAGAAGAGAAAGATCTATTGGAAAGAACTACGGGAAATGGAGACATTCAGAGCAGAAGGAGAGATAGTGATGTATATTACGCAGGTTGACAGCCAGGGCACGAGTGTATCTGCACGCGTGTTTGAGAGAGAGAGAGAGAGAGAATCCTGATTACAGCAATTGAGCGAGCCTTTAACAGAAAGCGTATTACGCAGTGTTTGTCTGAATGTTTTTCAGTAAACATTTATGACTTTGAACGCTTTGCCACTATTTTTATTTTGCCTGCGAACCTTTGTGATCTGTCAGCCATCGGCGAAATGTGCTTTTATTTTCACATACACATACACAAAGTCATAATTATTCGTTCTCTGTATTTAACCCATCCCTCGAGGGAGCAGTGGGCAGCCGCTGTGCAGCGCCCGGGGACCAACTCCTGATTGGACCATTGTCACTGGTCACATGAGACTGACTGGAGAGTGAACCTGACATGTTTTTGATAGTGAAACCCACACAGACACGGGGAGAACATATAACTCCACACAGAAAGGCCGGGTCGACCGGGGTTCGAACCCGGGACCTTCTTGCTGTGAGGTCAGTGTTGCCACACGCTGAATCCAGCCTCTCCATCCCCGTGGATGGGGGAGAACAGCGTGTCAGGTGGGCTGCACAAGGCCAAGGGTCTCCCAACCCCCCTCCCCCCCCTCTCTCAACCCGGCGGACCCGATTAGATTAGCTGCAGAGGGAAGCACATCTTCCTTGCTGCTATTTGAACTGCAAGGGCCCCGTCTATATCGGCAGCTTGCCTGCATGATGCTCCCTACACACACACACACACACACTAATGTAGCCTACACAGTTGCATGAACGCACAGCGAGTCACAGCCACAAGCTACAATATGGAAGTCGTAGAGAAGTACGCAGTTCATGGTAATAAAGAGGCAAAATAATGTAGCGCTGAGAATTTGGATTATAATAGAGAGATGCCCGTCTGAAGGCATTTTGAGATGCAGTAATGATGACCTAATATAATAAATATGGCTTGATTTAATTGACACACCAACAGACAAACAAGACAAGCCTCATTACCATCTCACCGTCACTGTTTCACTCAGTAGCACAGTGTCTGGGCTGTGGAGCAGTTAGCAGCCTTCCTGCTCAACGATACTTTTTTTATCTAATCTAGGAAATTACTTTTAAAGATTTAGACAAACACGTTTTCAGATATGCAATAATACCTCAATGCAGAATAGTAACAGATTCGTCCCGCAACTGTAAATAAAAATAACAGTAAACTGCTTTCATTTGTAAATAAGGCAATATACTGTAATAGTCAGTTGTACTGTAGGAATGAGAGGGGCTCAGAGGTGAGTTATGAAGCCGTGTGTGTGTGCGTGCACGTGCGTGCGTAAACAAGATGGCAGCGTGCCAAATGAGCCTAACGAGGGACGGTAATGTAAGGCCACTCCAACACAAAACAGAGTCAACACTGAAGAGTCTCGACAGCCTGGTGTGACTGAGAAGGAATCTGTGCACGTGCATGTGTGTGTGTGTGTGCACGTGTCTGCCTGATTCAGGCAGCCCAAGGTAAACATCATGGATGAGATACAGTCTGACTCTGTATCTGTGCGTGTGTGTGTGTGTGTGTGTCTGCGTGTCTGTCTGCTCAAACACCAATCTGGCATCTTTACTTGGGTAAAGTCTGGCACAGTGATGGCTAACTGCGTCAAGACCCGCCTACTTGACGAAATAGGTATTTTGATTGACATGTACAACAACCAACTACATAACACAACGACCAAGTCGGACATTAGACTTGCCATGAGGAGTTAGTTGGGAAACTAAATAGCAAGTTACGTAAATGTGTTAAATAAGTAGGCTACGGTTACTGCTTAAAATAAAAAGGTAAGACACTAACATTGGACAGGAATAACGGATACTGACAATGACAGCCAATGAAAATCTACTAGCCTACATCCTGATAGACCCCTGTAAGCTTGCTAACAGTATTGACGTTCACCACAGAGTAGGTAACCCCCCTTAACCCTTTACATTGTGTTGTATTAACAATATGCATTGTGTTTTACCAATGCCACAGTATGCATTGTGTTTACCAATACCACAGTATGCATTGTGTTGTATTAATACTACAGTATTCATTGTGCTGTACCAATATTAACCATATACATTGTGTTGCATTAATACTACAGTATGCATTGTGTGGTATTAATACTACAGTATGCACTGTGTTATATTAATACTACAGTATTCATTGTGCTGTACCAATATTACCCATATACATTGTGTGGTATTAATACTACAGAATGCATTGTGTGGTATTAATACTACAGTATGCATTGTGTTGTACTAACAATATATGTATTCTGTTGTAATGATAGTATTATACTGTGGTTCCGATCATATGCATGGTGTTGTACTACAGTACATTATGTGTTCTGTTTGACTGTTTTACTCTTTTCTAATCATAGCTACAAACACAATCAATTATTAGCATACTTATAAATATGTGCAGATTAAATTGACGCCTTTAACTGACAGTGTTTCCATTGGGAGGGCTGTTCAAGCAGATCACAGACAAATAAACTGCTATTTGATTCATTAAATAGCACCATTCTTACCTGCGACGCACTCTGCTTCTATTCTCAAAACATAGAGTGGCTGAATCACTCAACTGGGCTTTTAAGTGTGTGTGTGTGTGTGTGTGTGTGTGTGTGTGTGTGTGTGTGTGTGTCCGATAAGGTCGATAACACGCTGCCAACAGGATGTGACATTTACTTGGCGGTACATGGGCGTGGGTAGAATAAAGCTAGAAGATCAATAAGTAACATCTCTCGCTGTACGGCAAATGACTGGCCATGAAGCGCAGCGCACGACCTGAGAGCCAATCACAGTGCACGAGGCAAGAGCCAATCGCAGCGCACGACCTGAGAGCCAATCACAGCGCACGACAAAAGAGCCAATCAGTGCATAAATTACAATAATCCGGTGTTTCTACACAGCCCCGTTTCTGTGAGTGAGAACACAAAGTGGTGCAGACCGCACCACACAACACTATCCCAGCCTTGGTCATGTGTAATATAGGGGAGCACCCTATGGCATTGATGTTGAGCTCTTCACCGTTATTGGTTGTCAAGATAGTAGTACTAAGTCCTTGTAGATGAAACGTCAAATTAAGTTAATGCAACAACTCTATCTCCAGTGGTATAATAATAATACTATTATAAAAGTTCAACACACAACTCCAACACAAGGACGCCCATCGACAACATATCTTTACCGTGTGTGGGCGTTGAAAGGAAGATGGAATGATCTTTAATGATTACTGACCTTGGTCAATGTTGCATGTTGCTCAGAGCGAGTATATCCTCGATGCCTTTTATCAGCGTGGTTTGTAAGCCAAACATGCTGATGGCTACACACGCATGTTGTTGTTCTGACATGAAGCCAGCCCTGCTTGTTTACCACACTGTAGGTTCCTCTACCGCAACTCTGTGGCATATACGACGCAAACACGACGATCATACTCTTCCCAATCAGTTATGAAATCACTTATTCGTGACATCGCACAGGATGGTGTTTGAGGTTTGCATGCCTAATGACATTCATTAAAAATGTAATTTAGACTTGACTTAGCGCAGAGGTGGATAAAATATTTACTTTCCCACCTACCTTAATGTTTCTTTAATCCATATGCCATGGTTTGATATGCGCACGAAAGAAGACTTCTATATGCTCACGCCTCGCATCCTCTAATGAAAATGAGAATGGGTTCAAACATGTTTCTCCCATTAAAACTGCAGCTAGCAAGCTTTGCTGAAAAGCATTGTGCAGCCCCACGTGAGCTTACAGAACACATTCAGCGGTTACCTCATTAATACAATTAAGTGCCGTGGTGCTGCGGTAGGTGGTTTGACCTTCCTCTGGTGCCGGGCTGAACTACACAGAACCTCTTCATACGACGGATGTTTACACACAGCAGGAACAAATGCTGCTGGAATATATGGAACATAGTTCTGTAGCCCCCCCTCCGTACCCAAGCTAGGAGGCCCACCCAGGGTTGACAGAGAGGCTGGAGGGGGCCGATAATGACGACAATTAAAAGGGTCGATTAAAGTGACGGAAAGAGGTCACATGACAAATAGAGAGAGAGAGAGAGAGAGAGAGAGAGAGAGAAAGGACGAGGTGGGGAGATATCACCTCTTTTCCCATTAAGAAATATAGTCAGCAATTGCAAGCTAATTGTAAGATAATCACATTTTTGTGCTGAAAATAATGATCCGATACTTCTGCATAGCCATGGATCCATAAATAGGAGATACACTATACTAGCCTTCACAACAGCAGCTTTATCATGACGGGCCCAGGTGCAAAACACATTTACAGGCCCTATGAAAAGGCTCACCGGCAGACCAGAACATGGTTTCCAAAGAAATTATAGTTATAATAGATGACAACCATAGGCAAAACCTACCCAGCAAAATTACATACGGTAAAAATGTTTTTGGGACATCTTACGATGTAGCTGCTATGGGGCGGATAGATAAATTCGACTCCATAGAGTCTCTGTAAGTTCCCTTACAAACGCTAGACACTAATGTCTATTTAGTCTTCCTGTGTATTATCCTGTTGAGAACCAGGTGCTTCACAGAACAGCTTGTAAATGACAGACAATGTGATCAAAACACGAAAATACCAGAGAGCTCTTCCATTTGAACTAGTGTGGCCGGAGCATTAGCTGCTGGATGGTTAGCTTAGTAGCAGCGCTTCATTCACAGAACTGGAGTTCTGGTAACTATAGAAACAGTGCTTTGAATAAATTAATCCCAGAATGAATTGAATTACTTTAACATGGTAGGTATTTAAACTGTTGAATAGTAGAATATTGAGCAAAATAATATGATTAATTATAATAATTACATAGATACCACTGAGACGCATGTATTTGTAAAGTAAAATATTATTAGAACGTGGGATCACGTTAGTTGGTTGCGATGAAGCGGCGTTTAAATATCTGCAGACGCATGAGAGCAGTGGTGGCCTGCATCATTCAGAGCCGGGCTGGGACCACCGGGCCCCCCAAGCATCCTGGGCCCCGATGCATGTACAGCGTGTGGGGGGGCGGAGCTTCATGGGGATGATGCACCAAGCTCGACCCTATCCCAGCCGCCATGGCAACGTGTCGTGTGTGTGCGTGCGTGCTTAGCCTCAGAGTTTCCTTTTGATCGAGGTCAACCATCGACAACGTTCCCCAGCATCGCTGACTACACCTTAAAGAGCTGAGAAGCAGCTCACTGTTTATGTTATTGTTTATATGAGGCACAACACGGCATGCCCTACAGAACACTCACTACATCTAGAGCTCACTGTTTATGTTACTGTTTACATGAGGCACAGGGAGGGGTAGAGGAGATAGGAGCTCTGTAGTGGGGAGGAGCAGAGAGGAGTTCCCGTCACTCAGCAGCACTCAGGAGGTGCAGCGGTGGTGATGGTTAAGACCATTGCAATGTTCCTGCAGTACCAACGTCCACCACATGGGGCCAGACCAGACACTGTGTGTGGTGTAGCTTTAATTAATTTTGTTGTGGAGGTCAGCAGCACTGATGAGGCTCTACCTTGAGAGCAGGGCCCAATTTCAGCAAGCGGCTTCAGTGAAAATCTTTAGTTTGTTAACCCTGAAATTACAGAAACTCAGAGTTTTCTGTTTCAGAAAGATAACTCAGGGAAAGTTTCCATGGTAACTGACTGTGAACCTAACCTGCTCACTAGCAGGTTCTCTCTAACAAACCCTGAGTTTATCTCCTCCCTTCCACTGAGCTTGAAGCACCAATCAGATCTATCCTCAATGTGGAAGCCAAAATAATTCCCATTTTGAGACCCCGATTTAAAGCTACAATAGCTGGTTTCCAGATCATATTAGAATGTTAGGGTTTTTGTCGTCAAATTTATATGAACATTATCCACCCTTCTACATTTATGTTAAACAGTAGGCTATTCTACTATGGGTTAAAGCTATTGAATGTATGAGCAGGAGCCTGTTTTATAGGCCTACTCTAGTTTGTGTTATACACATACTTCATACATCTCACTGAGTATTCTCTCAGTATAAAATAATTAGGCCTATCCACTCTGTTCCCATCATCCAACACCAACAAGATAAGACACATAATGCCAAAACATCTTGGAGTGCTACAGCATAGAGAACACTAACTGATAGAAAACTGGTTCACCATACCATTAAAAGAAGCAGTTGTTCAAAATGGAATTTTTTTAAATGGTGCCTTGTCAATAACATAATTATTGTACAAACAGTAAGATCATTATTGTAAGATGATACATGTATTAACTAAGGACAATATTAAAAGTGGAAATATAAAAATAGACAACTTAAAATATACTTAAATCACACTAAAGAAAGGGCACAATGGGAAAGGGGGCGGGGCTTAGCGCAGTCACTTTCCACAGGCTGAAAACAGCTTGAACATGTTCTGCTATTAAGCAAGTTAAGCTTTAATTGTTTCTTGGCGGTCGCCATATTGCAGCGTAGTATCGGAGCTTCATTGATAATGGCTTTTTTAAGTTGTCATGCACGCCACACGGCTTAACTCAGAGTAAACATACTCCGAGTTGACTAAACTAACTCATATCAGCTGTTCTGAAACCTCTAAGTTTTCCATCTCAGAGTTGGCCAACTCAGAGTTCAGTTAGTTAGTTTGTTAAACCTGCTTGCTGGAGTCCAACACACTATTAACCAATGCCATGACCAAGGCCAAACATATCCAAACAAATTGACTACTTGCTGAAAGTACGCATCTAATTTAACAATAAACAGGCAGACCGACTCAAAACTAAGTAAGCTACCATAAATACAACGTAATAAAGTAACACAAACAAGCTCTGTTCAACGTGGAGCAGAAGAACATCTCACATCACTTTAATTAAAAGGAACGGTCTGGGTAGTCTGATACTGTATAGTTATGAGTAAAGATGACATATGGGTATTAGCAGACTCCAGTGATGCCTGTGCTTTATTATGTGCTATTTACTTATGGAGCAGCTAATGTGATAAATCAAAATGAAAGCATCGCACGGTCTTCGTGTTTTTTGCTTGTAGAAGGCAAATTAAATCAAGAGGGCTGCCAATTGGTGTTCAGTGGAATTATCTTAGCAGCTGCGTTAAGTGCACATTAAGCATTCTGTTGGCACAAGAGCATTGTAGTCCATATTCATAATCATCTCTACAGTCATACTTAATATTTACATCCTCGTAGTGTACGCAGTGGTGGTTACGATTACATATGACCAAATCAAGCAGCCGCAGAACATCTGGAACTGGAGGAATATTCCAGAAGGACGGGTCGCGGGAGCTGTGGAAGTATAGGAATCCTCCACTCACCAGTCACGCATGAGCAGGGCTTCAACACACAGCCCCCATCAGCGCGCTGTAGGCATGTGTTCCTGCCGTGTTCACACCGCTAATGCGTCAATAAGAAGACCAAATAAGACCACACCACGCAGGAGGTCAAACGCCACTCTGCCTTCATGAAGGTGAGGTGGGATGTCGTTCTGACTCAGAACCAGACAGAGTCTTCTGCCTGGGCTGCTGTGGTAGGGGCTGGGCGAACGATACGACTTCAATGCTGCATGCCAAGTGACAACCACACACACACACACACACACACACACACACCCTTGCAGTGGTGGGGCAAAGCTAAACCAGGTGTGTGTGAAGTGCGTTGCCCTCAATACAGCGGTGATGTGGCTGTGCTACACGCTGGTCATGAACCAGTGCGTTAAATCCATAGAACCATGCGGTTTATGCACACCATATGGAACAGAATGCATGCCGCCCCCTGCTGGGTTGTCTCCCAAAACATGTCTGCCATGCTGCCAATATGCTGTCACGGGCATCCTCAGTCAGCTGACCTTGCACCAGACGCTGTCAGACTGCATTTACTTGAGAGCAAACAAACAAATAGAAATGAAAGAAAAAACAAGCTTGATTAATTAAATCAAGGGACACGTCCATTAATTATAAGGTGCTGGTGAATATCTGGGCTCGTTGTAAAAGGCTGGCTAAACACAGTTAACTACAAACATTAAAATGAACACTCAGTTTACCTGCAAGCAGGCAAGACACGTGGCCTTATGTATATATAACTTCACCTTGGGATTTTGAGAATAACTATGTCACACTACAACCATGGTAATACGTCCAGCTGAATTATCACATGGGTAACATCTTCCAGGTGGCCAAGATGTGAATTATTTTATTTCCTTGGAGGGCAAACAGGCTGGGACTGGGTGATGTGAAGCCCACACACATGCAGCAGAGACTGACCGCTCACTCACAGCCTTGATGCTCCAGAGAGAACAACACACGCATCGACTGCTAGCAGCACTAACACAGCCAACGTATTTATACCCACTAGTCAGCAGCATACAGTCATTAGGAGTGACATATTCAGATCTGCTCCCAGATGAGCAGCGCTAAATTAAAATAATTAATGGCGTTCCTTCAGCGCCCTCCCTCCCTGCTTGTGACCAAGCACACAAGTAATGACTAATAAATGTGATTGGACAGGCTCCATTGCATTCACTGGGGCTAATATTTGTCATTGTAGCACAGCCACCCACCGGCTACGGGAGATAACAAACGCAATAATAGATCACCCCCCTCCCTCCCCCACAAAGTACATTCCTCCGCAGAACAAGGAGTTATGAAGAGCTGGGAAGATTAAATACCAAACACCCATCTATCTCCCGACTCGGGGAGAGGGACGAGCGTGGCTTCGTAGCGGGTGTTTAAATATTGTTCTTCTCTAATCAAACTGCATCTGCAACAGGGTTGATCTCAATTAATAGCACTGTGCCAACACGGTTACGTCTCAGGACGACAGCAAGGACATGATGACACTCCCTGCCCAACACGTTCAATACTGTACGCTGAGAGGCACTGATACAGTACGCGCATGTTATGCTAGCTTCACGCATGCAGCATTAAACATACTAAACAAGTAGAAGGCATGTTAAGAAGGGCCCAGAGCCATGTAAGAGATCATAAACATACTAAACAAGTAGAAGGCATGTTAAGAAGGGCCCAGAGCCATGTAAGAGATCATAAACATACTAAACAAGTAGAAGGCATGTTAAGAAGGGCCCAGAGCCATGTAAGAGATCATAAACATACTAAATAAGTAGAAGGCATGTTAAGAAGGGCCCAGAGCCATGTTAGAGATCATTCACATACTAAACAAGTAGAAGGCATGTTAAGAAGGGCCCAGAGCCATGTAAGAGATCATACACATACTAAAGAATCAAGTTGCCTGCCGCTCCCCTGGGGAGGGGTGGGGGTGTAAGAGAAACAGTGTCTGAAGGCATGTGCTGCTTACATCCCCATGGTGTGCCAGCAGGTGAAGAGAGTGTGTGTGTGTGTGTGTGTGTGTGTGTGTGTGTGTGTGTGTGTGTGCGTGCATCTCTTGGCTCCACTCCTGACACAGAGGAAGCAGAGAGGGTCCCCGGTGGCGGGAGCCAAGTACTACAAAAGGCAACAAACGGAAATCGTATTATTATTCATTGTTTTTTTTGTTTTTTTACACAGCTATTTCCAGCCCCGGCTCTGCTGATGTGTGGAGCCAACCTGGGCCACCGCTGCCCCGGGGGGCTCGTACATATTCCACATCATCTCCCAGAAGTAAAAGACCTTCCCTGGGGAAGGAATCCCGCCGCAGCCTACATCCCTGCACCCAGCCTACTGCTTAACATGGCCGTGTCCCAGGGGCTCAGGTTTAACTAAGACATTATGTTGTTGGGGGGGTTCAGACCACCCACCGTGAACAGACCAGGTGGAGATGATGTGTCCACTAAGCATGGAAGCTTCCAACAAACAAGATGAGCGCTGGAAGACAGACGAGGCTTGAGAGGAGCTTAGCCAGTGATCTCTCTCCTCCACCCCCCCCCTCATATCTCTCCCTCCAATGAGACGTGAGCGTCACACATGTGCGTGTCATCAAGTGGAGACACAGGAGGAGGAACGGACGGGAAGCGCTCCTTTTCCTCCTCCAAATCGAGTGAGGCGCTGCTCTGGTCAGCAGACAGACGGGGTGGGCACAGGGGTTAAGCGCGTTAGATGCCCACAGCCACCCCCCCCCCCGAGGGGCATCGCTGCTGCGGCGCCACGGAGATTACATTTGGATGATGCCAAGGGTCAGAGGGCAGGACTGTGGCCCGCACACACACACACACACACACACACACACACACACACACACACACACACACACACACACACACAGGTTTCATTTAATTACGGTGTGATCACATCTATTTGGTGTTTTTAACCTGTCTGTCTGTCTGTCTCTCTCTCTACATACCTGCTTATCTGTCTGTCTGCCCGCCCATTCTTTGCCCCCCCCCCAGCCTGTCTCCCCCCCACACCCCAGGGAGAGAGTGAGACACGTTGAAGGCTGCTCATGTGAATGTGAGTCAGATGAGGGGTAGGAGGGCTGAGCTTTGACCTCTGACCTTGCGCTGGAAATCAGACGGCAGATCCACTCCACTGCACAACAGAGACAGTGCGCAAGTGCGCACGCGCACACACACACACACACACACACACACACACACACTAGCGACAGAATTAGAAGTGAACATTTTTTCCCCAGCCATCGGCAGCATTAGCGTCTTTTCACACACACACACACACACACACCAAAGCCAAGCCTGGGGCAACACAGAGCACTGGCAGACCTCTAAAGAGATGCTCAGCGACCACAGCTGTGTAGCTAGCTAGTGAGACAGCAGCTTCCTCAGCTAGAACACTGGGCATGGTAACAGCATCCCACCAAGCAGCTTGAGGTGTCAGCATGAAAGCACGCCTCAGCGGTGGTACGGGCAGGAACACGTCTAGGATGGGTTTGAGACAGCCCACAGAGACCAAACCAAGGCTTCCACCCCAATAGCCAGCATGTGGACCTCTACTGATGGAAGGTGATATTGAACTTATGAGTTCAATATCACCTTAAGGATGCCAACTCCCCTCAACACAGTGTGTGTGGGGGAGAGATACAAAACAAACACCCTTGGACAGCCATGGTACATGAAGACAGTGGATCAACATCTTGTCCACAAGAGGAGAAGTTATAGAAGATACTGAGAGGCTTCTGCCAGGTCACCTCTATCACCACACACAGGGAATGATAATCCAACACAAACCCTCCTCTTGCCAATAAGGGGCACTATGCATGTCAGTGTCCACAAGCTCTCTGGACAAACTACATGATCATCTTAGAAACTTGCTCAGTAAGGCTTACAGGCAAGATGGCCGTGGATCGAACACCTGACCTTCGCCATACTGCCCTGTAGATTAGGTATATCTTCTTATCTTCTCATTCAAAAGAGCATGTTGTGAAACATGCTGCCAATCTCCCTTATTCTAAAAACAGCTGTCTGTTAGAAATCCTCATCCTGCACAGGGAATGTAAACGTGCACATGCGTATGGGGTTGGAATATAAAAGCGTGGCAAATTCATCTAGATCAGGGGTGGGCAATCCTGGTCCTGGAGCGCCGGTGCCCTGCATGTTTTAGGTGTCTCCCTGCTCCAACACACCTGATTCACATGAATGGGTCGTTGGAAGCCTGCTAACGAAGCCATTCATTTGATTCATTGAGGTCAGATATGAACACATTATACATTAAGAGGTCAGATATGAACACATGAACAGGTCAGATATGAACACATTATACATTAAGAAGAGTTCAGACACAGACCTGGGGCTCCTTGGTGTCCTTTCTTTCCACTGGCACCAGGGGGGCCAGGGCTTCCTGTGGAGCCTTTGTGACCTGGAAGACCCATCACACCTGGTGCCCCAGCCTCACCTGTACAGACAGAGTTCAGTGGACTGAACGAATTTAACATTCAAATAATTTTTTTTACTTAAAAATGTTCAAAACATCCTTGAACTACATTCAAAAGATGTTTGCTGCATTTAATGGGCATGGCGAGTGTTGGTCAATGACATGTAAGTGTAGCAGCATATTGCTGGTGCCAAATACATGCACAGCAACGCGTATACATAGGCAGGCAGCTGTGTCATTAAAGGCAATGTTCACATACTGTAACGCCCGAGGAGGCGGGGCCGAGCGCCCACCTTCCTCGGTCTTGTCTTCCTCGGTCTTCCTGCACTCACCTCATCCCCGACACGGCGTCACACATACACCGCGTTCCAAATTATTATGCAAATTGGAATTAAGTGTCATAAACATTAAAGATTTAGTGTTTCAATCAAACTCATGGATGTATTGTGTATCCGGGCTCTGGATCATTGAAATCAATCTCAGACACCTGTGATAATTAGTTTGCCAGGTGAGCCCAATTAATAGAATACTGCTTAAGAAGAATGTTCCACATTATTAAGCAGGCCACATGTTTCAAGCAATATGGGAAAGAAAAAGGATCTCTGCTGCGGAAAAATGTAAAATAGTGCAATGCCTTGGACAACGTATGAAAACATTAGATATTTCACAAAAATGTAAGCGTACTGTAAAGAGATTTGTGGCTGATTCAAAGCACAGACGGGTTCATGCAGATAAAGGCATAATGAGGAAGGTTACTGCCAGACAAATTCATCAGATTAAGAGAGCAGCTGCTAAACTGCCATAACAAAGAGGCAAGGTATTTGAAGATGCTGATGCCTCTGGAGTCCCGCGAACCTCAAGGTGTAGGATCCTCCAGAGGCACTATTCGGCCACCCCTAACCAATGCTCAAAAGCAGAAACAGTTGCAGTGGGCCCAGCCCACTGCAACTTTGCTGATGATTGCTGCAACTGCAACTTTGCTGATGATTGCTGTGCAACCCTGGATGGTCCAGATGGATGGAGTAGTGGATGGCCACCATGTCCCAATAAGGCTGCAGCGTCAGCAAGGAGGTGGCGGAGTCATGCTTTGAGCCGGAATTATGGGGAGAGAGCTGGTAGGTCCCTTTAGGGTCCCTTAAGGTGTGAAAATGACCTCGGCCAAGTATATAGAGTTTCTGACTGACCACTTTCTTCCATGGTGCAAAAAGAAACACCAAAATCATCTTCATGCATGACAATGCACCATCTCATGCTGCAAAGAATACATCTGTGTCATTGGCTGCTATGGGCGTAAAAGGAGAGAAACTCATGGTGTGGCCCCCATCCTCCCCTGACCGCAACCCTATTGAGAACCTTTGGAGCATCCTCAAGCAAAAGATCTATGAGGGTGGGAGGCAGTTCGCACCAAAACAGCAGCTCTGGGAGGCTATTCTGACAACCTGCAAATACATTCAAGCAGAAACTCTCCATAAACTCACAAGTTCAATGGATGCAAGAATTGTGAATGTGAGATCAAAGAAAGGGTCCTATGTTATGGAGACATCATATAGATGTTGGCAATTACAGACTATCTCTATAAAATTCTCTGAAACTTCCCGCCATTGTTGTTCTTTGTGCAGAGACTGCTGTTGATCTGTCTTTTCAATCCTGATCTAATGCCCCACATTCATGTGTTGTATTGCATCATGTGCGTAGCATTAATTTCTGAGGATGTGCACAAGCTATGCTCCAAAGAAATTCAGGATACGCACCCGATACGCATGGTAGCCATCTTGCGTATGTGAACATGTAGTTAAAAGCAAGTATATTGCGGGCTTTAAGGAGCAGGTTCAAGATCAAGTTCAGGTTCAGTTTATTGTCATTCAATCATGTTGGAACGAGGGAACGAAAATTGTTACAGCAGCATAGCAGCATAATATACTGATACATAAATAACCTAAAACTATATAAAACATATCTTCAAGATCAATTTAAAATTTAAAAGCAGCATTGTTACGTGCCTCTTTTTTAAGACAAGGGGTTCATAAGATTGACAACCTCTGGGAAGAAGTTACACTTTATCCTTGTTGTTCTTGCTTTGAGGCACCCAACCTTCTGCCAGAGGGGAGGAGGGGTCCTTCATGTTGCATGCTGCTCTGCTTCTACACCTGCTGACATACACATCATCCAGGGAAGGGAGGCTGTAGTTGGTGATCCTCTGAGCCGATTGCACTCGCTGCAGCGCGTTCCTGTCAGTTGCAGAGCAGCTCCCATAGCAAGCAGTGATGGAGAATGTCAAGATACTCTCCACCACACACGGTAAAAAGAGGTAAGGATTGCAGGGTCGAAACCGGCCCGCCTCAGCCTCCTCAGAAAACACAGCCATTGGTGGGCCTTCTTAATAATGCTGGCTGTATTGATGGCCCACTTAAGGTCAATGGAGATGTGCACACCTAGGTATTTAAAGGTGGTCACCATCTCCACAGCTGCTCCTGCAATGGTGAGTGGAGGGGGAATGTGACCACAAACACCTCTTTGGTTTTCTCCACATTGATGCAGAGGTTATTTGATATGCACCAGTCAACAAGCTCTGGTATACATCTTGCTGCAGGATGCTTACAGGTACAGTGTTAAGGAGCAGGTAGACATCTTGTTACAGGATGCTAACAGGTACAGTGTTAAGGA
>JAODUE010055955.1:0-17295 GCA_027564755.1 Amblyopsis hoosieri | reverse complement strand
TTGAGAGTGAGTGTGAGAGAGAGAGAGAGAGAGAGAGAGAGAGAGAGAGAGAGAGAGAGAGAGAGAGAGAGAGAGATTTTTGTCAAGTTCTTTTTTTTTTTACTTGTTCATATCTTTCAGTTATGAGTCACACCAACAGTGTTTTAAATTGAAAAAGAAATATTGAATTTGAGAGCATCCAGAGTGAAAGCGGGGGATGAAGGGGGAGAGAAGAGGGGGTGATTGCACTCATAGTTTAATATACAACGTTGACACACTTTGCTCTTGTTGTGTGAAACACCACGGGACTAAATTGTCTAAAAGCAGAAAGACGGCTTTGCGTGTATCAGACCCCTTGGCTCTAGTGTCTTGTTGAGCTGACTGAGATTTGTGTACAAACCACAACACTGAGTAATTAGACTGGCAATGCAGAATATTCAAAACTCTTCTCTCTGGCCTGTGTGAAAAAGAAATAGGAAAATAAAAAACAGAGAAGAGAAAGTCAGTGCTCTCAACTTCTCAGAGCCATGTCAGAAAATAACGCTATAGTCGGCATTCTTTAGAATACTATTATTGTTTTGTTTTGGTTTGGAGCTCTTTAATAAATATGTCATGGTGGCATGATGCATTGTGTATTATAATAATTCTTCTGTTTCACAAGATAGACTTTGTAGGTAAGCTTGCATGCATATTGTACAACAGCTCAACCCACCCGAATGTCTCCTGTTCTTATTTACTGTAGGTCTATACACACATGCACACACGCACGCAGACACACACACACACACACACACACAAACATACCCAAAGCATCCCCAGCAGATGATACACAATATGAAGTGTGTATTGTTGTGTTTTGCAATTTTTTTCCAATTTGCTAAAGGACCCATTTCTCAAAACTTGGTCACATTTGCTAAACTCTTCTCACAGTGAGCTGAGCATAACAGCAGTATGAGGGCTAAGCTCTGGATGCACAAAATGCATTCAATGTCGACACCATTCAAATTTCAAGGAGTCTTTTCTCAGAGTCTTTTCTCTTTTCAACGACTGGGTTGTTAGAAGCCTGATAACGACCCATTCATTAGAATCAGGTGTGCTGGAGCAGGGAGACATCTAAAACATGCAGATCAGTGGCTCTCCAGGACCAGGGTTCCCCCACCGTTGAATTAGACCAATCAGAAGCTGATTCCCATTGTACGAGCTACAGAGGTGTTTCATTACCATCTATACAAAAGGGGACATATTACGTGCAGGGAGTTTTGCACTGTAATGTACACATGAGAGAAATAAGGGCACTTAATGCTACATGTAGTGTTGTTTAGGGAATTGTTTTATGATTGACAACATGCGCTTTTTAGGTGATATGTGATATGTGCTATAGTGTTGTGTTAAAAACTTTAATTTGAGACACGGGTGAAGTATTATGATTCTTTTTGTGCATTTTGGACAACCACATGCACACACATAGCACACACAGCAGATTAAGATACGGTATCTGGAGGCACAGCAGCATGCATATAAGCTCAAGTACCAGGACACATGCACACGCACACGCACACACACACACACACATACGGGCATGCACACACACACACACACACGCACACTTACACACACACACACACACACACACACACGCACACAAGCACACACACACACACACACACACACACACACACTCTTCCCCCCGTGTTTCTAACGAGCACATTCCTAGCAGTATGGTATGCTAGTTAACTGTCTGTGCTTTATACACCTCCAATTACCCATCTCTCTGACCGTCCATCGCGCTCCTCGCTGCTCTCTGTTCTCTCCATCCATTGCTTTGGTCTGGCGGTTGTAAAACAGGAGGCCTATCCAAATGAGACAGCCCCCCTGGTCGCAATAGTTTGTCACTGAGGCTGAGTCACATTAGCCTCTATGCTCTGCCTGCCTGCATTAGTGTGTATATTCCTGTATGCCTGTATGCGTGTGTGTGTGTGTGCGTGTGTGTGTGCACGTGTGTGTGTTTGTGCGTGTGTGTGTGTGTGTGTGTGTGTGTGTGTGTGTGTGTGTGTGTGTAAGAGGTTGTGTGCGACATTAGCCTCACAGTCACAGGTAATGATCTCATCTCCCCTCTGGTGACTAGAGGCGTACACACACACACACACACACACACACACACACACGTGCACACACGGATAGTGAGGGAGTGAGGGGTATTGTAATGGTGCTGTTTCTTTTAATGCCATGCTCTTCCCCTCCTTCTGTCTCACTTTCTGTTTCAGACGCCTATTCCTTCTTTGTGAGCTGTGGTATGGACACCAGGTGTGGTGACGTTGGGGTAGGAGCCCTAAACACACACACACACACACACACACACACACGCCTAGCATCGTCCTAATACTGTAATAGACATTTGCAGCCAGTGTGTGACTGCCTGGCTGCAACATATGTGTGTTATATATGTATGTAATAGAGTAGATGTTTATTGTGTAAACCAGACAGACACGACAGAAAATAAATATTGTAGAATTATATATTCATCATGTCACCATTGATGCCACCATCGAGGTAAAAACACACTGGAAACATTCCAGAAAGTTTGTTTAACACATTACATTTTTAAAAGAAACATTTGCGTGTACAACCCGTAGTGTTAGCAAAAGTTGCTGCATACATTTAATTCAAATCCGTTCAACGCTGTGAATGCAACAGTTATTGATGTACTGTACAATACATATTTTACTCCAGCATGTTTTCTGTCTGTTTACTAAGACATTTGTTCACGTCTGAAAGATATTCCTCTGCAGTCTATTCTGTCACTCTACCAGCTATGAGGTGGGGTGTGTTTAAACTGTGAATGGTCACACTCACATCATCTCTCTTTCTATTTACATCCCACTGAGAGAAGCAATGAGCACAAGACAAACATGCTCTATTATTCCTGTGTCACTCCCCCCCCCCCCTCTCTCTCTCTCTCTCCCTCAGTCTTCCACTCGCACAAATCTGAGTGTGGTAAAGGTCAAGAGGGTTTCGTCAAAAGGGCGTCTGACCCTGTAAAGTATTTTAATGGTGGTGCTCTGTTGCCGACCACTGGGCCTCATACAGAGCTCAAGAGCATCACTGCATTCTCCCTAGCTAGCCTATTGTTTGGCCTTTCAGCATAAAGGAAAGCTCAAAGTATTTTATGTGATATTAAACAACATAGCACACCTAAGGATGTGTTACAAACAATATATTATGTTATGCTATACTGTAGAAACCCACACACACACACACACATGTAAGGGGATACAGTTGTGATACAAGTGTGAAGTGAGTCATTTTAAAAATGGATGAGGACAACATCCACGAGAAGCATGCTGCAATATTAACAACACGCTGAAACTGAACACACTGAAACTGTCAGCTTGACTAGCTCTTCCACCTCTCCCTCTCTCTCTCTCTCTCTCTCCCTCTCTCCCTCTCTCTCTCTCTCTCTCTCTCTCTCTCTCTCTCTCTCTCTGGCCTCCTTTTTCACTTCCCCTACCATGAGTACCCTCCCTTATACATGTCTTCTGACATCTTTCCCCCTCCCGCGCCAGAGTGGCTCAGAAATTTTACCAGAGGTTGCACGGGGTCAGCGGAGATTAACGCAACCTCTCAGTCCAGGGTGCAGTCAGGTGGGAAGCATTGCAGAGCTACTTAGGCACACTTCAATGCACACCCATGCATTATTGACACCATGTTTCATAGTTATACTATCTGTACTGTACATGGATATTTATAATATAGTGACTGAAATAGCAGCTGAAATGGATATTGGTTTGTGATTAATGTGCTCGTGTTAAGGTGAACAACTGCACATATGGCCACATTAATAAATCAGCATAGCTTAGAGTTGTTTAATTAAAAGATGCCAGTCTAGTGTCATGCCATGAAAATGCCTTGTTTCCTTTGTATCAGAAAACTATTGATGGGAAGAAGCTAAAATATTAAAGGTTTACATATCGATTGAAAATCAGAACCTACTGTGATACCCTTTTATTGATGAACAGAGCATCTTGGCATATTGTGCTTTTACTCACACATTTGTTACATGATACTTTGTCAATTTGTCTTGTGTAGAAGTGTGTGTGTGTGTGTGTGTGTGTGTGTGTGTGTGTGTGTGTGTACAGTATACTATACTGTAATAGCTGTTATTATTGTTGATCCTTACAATAAATAGAATCAAACAATTGCAGTGCTCTCTGAACACATTTCTGTCCCTTGTAAATGCATTACAGTGATATGTGACCCCCAGCTTGATGGGTCTGCCCTGGGAGAGCAGCGGAATGAAAATGGTGTTTCCACAGAGCAGTTGTGGGTGCCATGTGTGATGGAGCAGAATGGATCTAACAGTTCAGGCTGGCAGCAGAACCCAATCTTGATGATACCCTTTACTTACCCCTTACTTACCCTTAGGGAAAATGCCTATGTGTGTGTGTGTGTGTGTGTGTGTGTGTGTTCTAATAAAATATGATGGCTCCTCCCAGAGGCAAAAGCCCTCAAAGCTCCACATCATGGTAACAGCAAACATGTGTGACATTTCAACGGAGCACATTTTCATCTCAAACCCCCTGCAGGGCCATACACACACACGCACACGCACACACGCACATGCACACGCACACACACGTGCACACACACGTGCACGCGCACACACACACACACAGCAGCATGTCAGACAGTCCTTCCTTATTCCTGGCTTGTTACAAATAGCCACTAAGCACAAGTCAAGCTGCCATCTAGACTTGTAGTTACAATCAGCATCAGAGTGGTCTCTAACCCTGCCCCATCCTTAAGCATGCTGCCTGTCTGCTTGATATCTGTCATACATTGTGGTACTCCCAGTAGCACCTACAGCACGGTAGATACAGTACTGTTAGTCTGACATTCTGAGGATTGATTTCATATGGTCTGTGAGCTTGTGTGGGCTTTAAACTAACCCTGCAGGTACACATACACACACACACACACACACACACACACACACACACACACACGCACACGCCAAAGTGATGTACTAGGGGTGCAGGTTAGAGAGGTCATTGGGTGCTGCTGTGCGTACATGGATCATGGCTAATGTAGATTCACCTCCAGACACACTGTATTGACAGCTGCATAAGGAAGGTGGGCTGTTTCATCATCTGCGTCTGTATTAAATCCTCAGGTCACTGCAGGGTCTTCTTGCATGCGTACACAGCGTGTGTATTCTGAGTGGACAATAGCCTTGTTTGTTTGTTTGTTATGTATCTTATTTAAACTTAACTCATCTTAACTACAGTACACAGTAAATCAACCTCATAGGCCTTTGCCAGTGCGTGAGACTGGAGCCGTAACCCTGTGAATCAGCGCTCTGTGTGTGTGTGTGTGTGTGTGTGTGTGTGTGTGTGTGTGAACATATGTGGGCGCTGCCTGTGATGTTCCCACATCGAGTCCATCTGGACGCCCCTGTGGATTAGTGTACAAGCCTTGAGCATGTGTACAGGCCTATATGGTGTTATTGTCTGTGTGTGTGTGTGTGTGTGTGTGTGCATATGTGGGCATACCAGAGCATATGTTGGTCTGTGTTATCTGTTCAGCCAAGCTTGGACAGGTATGAGGATGAGGAGCGGTTGAAGGGGTGCTGACGCTTGAAGATATGGTCCAAAAGGGAGAGAGATACCAGAGAGTTGGAGAGAAATTGACAAGTAAAGCTAGAGGAGGTGAACTGATGCTGTGCCTATAGGAGGAGACATAGGGGCGGAGCATAGCATGTAGTCGAACATGAATGTATAGTGGATGAAGAGGTGGCCTTTTAGGGCATTTGTAATGTGTTTATGTATCAGCATTGGAGCTGAATTGTGGGAATATGATTGGCTGACAGTGTCATGCGATATGTCGTTATTATTGGTTGCAATATCCTGTTACTGGAAAAACTTTTTATTTTGTATCATCACTGTCATACCCATTAGAATAAGTGACATTAGCTATTGAGAGTGTGACTTCTTGGAGGAATGGAAGTCAATGGAAATTGACTTTGTATAATCCAGAGGCTTTTATGCAATGTTCTGAAAGCATCCGTTCATTGGCCACCAGAGGAACTGCATCTTGACACTATAACGTGCATGTCCACCACGTGGCGTCCACACTCAGCAGCAGCATACTGAAAGAGTGACCAATCTTAGACCACCACATAGATCAGTGAGGAACAGCATCCAGTGTGGAGATCAGGGTAGAACGCTCCATTTTGAAAGGAGGGCAGGAGACCCTGGCTGTCAGAGGTGGAGAAGAGAATGTGGAGGTGGTGCTGATAAGAAATGATGGTTATATTTTCATATATGCTGTCATCTCAGGAATTGAGTGTGTAAATGTGAACAGAAATAGGAGGAATGTACAACAACCTGTCAGAACACAGAACAATGGGGGCTCTGACGTAAAAAGACCTATTAGCAGACATGAGTGTGAGAAAACTGTGTTAGAGACATAATGATCCAGAGATAGAACATGAACCTGCGCAAGACACTGCATGAGTCCATCTGATGAGGAGAGGAGAGGAGAGGAGAGGAGAGGAGAGGAGGCTCTGAATGTTGCCTTAACAAACTCCCTGCGTGGGAGGGTGGGGTTCTCTCTCTCCAGCTCAAGGAATCTGGAGCCATGGGGGGTTCCTAACTGGGACACACACACACCTACACACACACACAAACACACCTACACACACACACACACACACACACATTGTTTTGGCTGCACGACTCGACTGCAGGTGGTAAACTGATCCATAGCCTGCACTGTATAACTGGGTGAACACTCAAGCTTAAATATGTCACGGTGTGTGTGTGTCTCAAGTCTCATACTCTCTTGCTGATTTAGTATACTTTTGTTGCTTTTTGTCAGCAGGTCTCTCTAATTACCCGAACCCACCCACCCATACCCTTCTGCATGTGTGTGTGTGTGTGTGTGTGAGCGTGCACTCAAACAATCAATCACCTTCTCTCTAATCTGTCAGCTCTCTCTCGTCTACCTGACAGCCAAACCACACCACAGCAGTCAAATAGGCCTGCGATGACATTTCTGCTGCAAGATATTATTTAAAACCTTGATCATCCAGACCTGTGCTTCCATCACATATTGTCCTTGCTTATTTATAATTTCTTCCGCAATTTAAGATTTTTTTTCTTCTGATCTCTTCTTCTCGTGTTCTCTTTTCCCTTGAAACTGCGAAATCAGGACAGTTTGGCAGCGGAATGGTTAACGTGAACCCGGCCTGTGATTGGTTGCCGGCTTGTCGGTCTGAACCACCCTACAGAGAGAGGTAACCAGGCAACTTCAGCGGCAGCAGCCGAACGGAGGGTGAAAGAGTGTGTGTGTGTGTGTGTTTGTGTGTGTAGCCTATGTGTTTGAGAGATATAGATAGAGAGAGAGAGAGAAAGAAAGAGAGAGAGAGGGGAAATAGTGAGAGAGGGGGGAGAAAGGGGGGCATGAAGTGCAAAAACGCGCTGAACGCCTGACATAGTTTTTGTGGGGACGCGAAAAGATGTAACCCAGTTTTCAAGCACTCTCCCGGCATGGGAAAACTGGATTACTCTCGCTGAACGTTGATGGATGTTCGACCAACCAGATACACGGGAATTATTGGAATCTAATTTTCTTCTTTTTTTTTTCTTTCTTTTTTCATAATGGGAACTTATTGGTTATGTATAAAGGTAAGAAAATGAAGACTGTTGCGGATATTGCGAAATGAATCCACGTCGTGCATGTGTAAGCCATTTAGCTTAGTGCTACCTGTTATTAACCACAAGGGAGCCTGTGGATTCAGTTTACTACAGTTTAATCACTGCAGCGGGTAGGCTATAGGCTACCACGGAGCTGGTGATGGATCGGGATTTTGGTGGTACTGTATAGGCGACTCCAATGCAAATGTAGGTTATGTACGTGTGTAGGTGTGTGTCAGACAGTCGGAGACGGAGAGAGAAAGTGAGAAATTAGTGATTTGCTGCAGCTGTTCCTGCGTTTAATTGTAATGTAGCTACACGTTCTTATGTCTGTCGAAGACTAATAAGGACACTGACCATAATCAAATGGGTGGCATGTAGCCTATAACCTACATAGCCACCACTGGTGTTTATCGTAGAATATCTATAGTAGCCTTAGCCTAGACTACAGGAGACTTCTCCGTGTCATCCCGCGCCTGGAGTGGATGGAGCGTCCTTGCTGCCCCCTCCCCCGTACAGTACTGCACCCCCTCCCCCTCCCCATCATTCATCCCGCAATGGATGAAGTCGGTTTGGGCTTAAACGAAACGCAGTGAAATGAAGTGAAACGCGGCATATCCGAGGACACATTGATGCTGATGAATTGTGGAAATAAAGCGAATCGAGTGTGGGTTACAGTTGGTTCTCAGTCAGCGGGTTGGGATGTTGGAGGAACTACAGAGTGGAGGGAGGAGGGGTTGGTGTGGTGTTGAATGGGCGCCCCGGTCAGTTTGCTGAAGGGGCCCAGGCTCCGCTGCAGCTAAAAGCCGCATTAATCACGGAGCTGTGTTGCTCTGCAGCCTGCCTGGCTTTCTCATCTCCTCATTTTGCATCTGTCTCGCACACACGCGCTCACATGCAATCGCCGAACATGCAGCCCGATACCAACTGCTAATGCAGCCTAATATGTAACTAGCTCGTTTAATTATCTTTAATTAACCAAATTGTTAACTAAACAGTAGCTTGTGCCTATGCTATTTTGTGTGATAGTAAGCCCTATGTAGCTGTGCGCTGAGTCTATGTGTAGAACTACTGTACGTGCGTGTACATAGGCTGATGCCTGGATGGAATAGTCTCATTTGCTTAGAGTACAAAGAATGGAGAGAGATGTGACATTCTGTTCACTCCACAGTTCACTTTAGGGGGATGGTCCAAACAGTTACACTGTGACAGTGTGCTCATATATTTGTGTGCATTTTGTCAGATGGACAATGTGTAAATTGGAGGACAATGCATCTTGCACGTGTGTGTGTGTGTGTGTGTGTGTGTGTGTGCGTGCGCGCTCTGGTGGAATGTTGGAATGCGTGTGATATTGTGTATCTGAAGCGAATACACAGTCACAATGGAATAACCGCCTATTATGCTTCCATGCATGTTGCAGGGTATAAAATCATTCAGTCTAACATAGTACCCACTCCAGCCCCCCCCCCTCTCTGTCTCTTTCTCTCTTACCAGAGAGGCCTCATTCTTTGGCCTGTATAAACCCAGCAGGCTACTGCAGGTCGTCATAGAAACAGTTTTGTGTAGACACTCAGGGAAAATCCTGTTGAAAGCTCTCTCTCTCTCTCTCTCTCTCTCTCTCTCTCTCTCTCTCTCTCTCTATCCATCTATCTCTCTAACTCACTCCCTGTCCCTCTCTTTCGCTCTCTTGTTTTATTTCCATCCCTTCCTTGCTCAAGTTCACAGGCTTACGCTTCTGCTCAATTTTGTTCAGCATTCTCTAAACGTCTAACATGTGTCACTGGTAGATCAGCATTGTATAAGTGCAGTAGGATTTGTGTCTGGAGGATAGTTGTATCTACTCTATGCTTCACACTAAATCTTTAACAGACCACAATTGTTGTTCAGTACAGAACTTCAGACATCAATTTGAAGTTTTCTAACTTCACCGTTCAAGTTTCTAAAGCTTTTTCCATCCTCAGTAGTCTTGTGTCCCTGAATATGCTGGCTCTGAGACTTCTTGTTCATCTGGTCAACGGGTTGTTCTGGCCTCTCTTAAACCAGGCTGTGCAGAAACACAGTTTTTCATGTTCTGTGGTCAGTTTGGTAAGTCTGCCTTAAAAGGGTATAGGACACATTTTAATTGTAGCTGTTATCTAGCAAAAATTCCTCTAAAATAATTATCGTTATAAGCCAGTCTTATAAGCCAAGTCAGACTTGGCCTCATATGTGACATACATTCTGGATTCTGATACCAATCTTATATGATCTTTACCTTAACTCATATAGCCTTTAGCCAATCAGGGAAGAGCATGTGAGCATCAACCTAAACTGATAATAAGATACCAACTGAAATAGTATGTTCATCTCAAATGGACAAACATCTGTCTAAGATGGACAGTTGGTGATATGACACCATCACAAGGGGTGATTATGTTATCTCTTCTAGCAAAATGTGCCTGTTTTGGGAAACTGTTGCAATTTGTGCTCCCCATCTGAGCATGGACTGTGCATTTTATCACCTGACTTTCAGGTTTCACTTGCTAACACTGACAAATAAATCCTAAACTGCATAATGTACCTTTCGATTAAAATCAATATGAAATGCATGCTGGTTCTCAGGCAGGGTTACTTGTTAAATGCATCTCCCTGTTTAGTTATTGGTATTTTCCTTCAGTGGGGCTTCCACTGTCGTATAGTGACAGGAAAGAGGAGGAAATTGCCTTGAACTTGGCTGGCTGCCTTTATCATTGATCCAGACTCTTATAGTCTCTTTATTTCTGTGTGTGCTTTAAGGTATAATTGGCAATCAAGAATATCTTCACACAACCAGAGAGGAACGTTTTTTTATTGTGTGTGTGTGTGTGTGTGTGTGTGTGTGTGTGTGTGTGTGTGTGTGTGTGTATTTTCTATTTCCTGCGAAGGAGCCAATATGTTTGTGATATCTACCAGATCAATATTGGCCACACGCTCTCTTTCTCACACATGTACACAAATCTGGCAATATTACCCTTTCTGTAAAAAAAAGTGCATAAAAACACACTACAGACACGCAGGATTCCATTGTGAGAGAACATGTCCAACAGTCCAGAGGTGCAGACAGAGTTGCCAGCTAATCTGCTCCAGCGCTTCATTATACAGTAATCTGTAATCTTTTTAAAACATTCACAATCTGCTGGGATAATTGTAACATAGATGCCAAAACAGCGCACACATAAACACTTTCTTTGTGCAAAACCACTGAAGAACTACTGAACTGTGTTTTTCTGTTCCATTTTAATGTTACCATAGCTAATGTTTTGGTATTGTTTCATTTATATATTGTTATTCTATTTTTTGTTCCAATGTAATTTAATTTAACACTGTATCTTTTTGTTTATCGTCAATGCACTAGCTATTAAACCCACCCACCAGCAAAAACAAAACACAAAAAGGGTTTATTTTATTTTTTAGGCATATGTCTCCTCTATATTAATGTTTTATAATCTCTAGGGTACCTGCTCTACTGGATATTACACTGGAGCTATCTCAGGACTATAGAAAGAGATGACATTAAACTCAGTGTAAATGGCTTGAGATTCGGGATAACAAACGAGTATCATGCTGGCGAATCCCAACTTGACCTGACACAAATATTCTTTTTCATCTTTCTGGGCGAGATACAATTTCTCATTTTGTTCCCGGACGAAAACGGAGCTCCTGGCTTTTCTTGTTGTGCCCCCCCCCACCTCTTTTATAAATTAACTATGTTCTCTGCCCCTCTGTCTGTTTTGCCTATAGTGTAGCTTCAGTGGTCCTCTATAGTTCAGATGTGATGTTGATTAGGTGTCTCCCCCCTTATTCACACCCCCCCCCACCACATGATTCATTATCAGTCTGCTCACAGACAGTGAAGCCTGCTGCTGTTATACGGCCACTTCCTGTTCTCTTCCACGCCTCCTCTGCCGCTCCCTCTCGCCTCCCGTCCTCCCCCTACTCCGGCGAGGGTGCTGAGACCCCCGAGGTGTTCACGCCGTTAATGACTTTTCACGGGGAAACAAAAGCTCTTTAGAGCAGGAGGAAATGACACGTGCTCAACCACCCGCACACACACACACACACACACACACACACACACACACACACACACACACACACACACACACACACACACACACACACAGGAGTCACGGCACGCTAACACGTCAATTAATGCAGCGACTTACATTCTGATCCCCCCACAGAACCTAAAACCTAAGAACACCCACACTCACAAAAATACACACACACACACCTCTCTGACTTGTAGTGCCCTGGTGGTATTACATGAGCCTCGTGACATTTGGGGACAACGGAGAGCGAGCAGAAAACAAAGCCTCATGAATCACATTTTAATTTGTGTTTTGCTCTGCCTTTTCACGCGGTCACACACAAAAGAGTGGCAATGGCTTTATTTTCTTGTTCTGTTGTCTGCTTTCAAAGAATACAATAGATGCTACATTCATAGCAATAAGAATAGGAGTGGGGTCTGAAGTTGTCCAGGGGGCCAGGAGATATGCTGAAAAGAAATGAAGCACAGAAAGGGAATGGATACGACGATTTCCCAGGAGCACGTCCATCCATTGCTTTCTTTCTCTCTGGACTTTCTTTTGTGTGTGTGTGTGTGTTGGTCTGCTTACGATTACCTGCAGCTTCTCTCCAACCCCATCTATGTCTTATTGTGACCCCCTTGTGTGTCTACAGATTAACCACAATTAGATATTCACCATTAACTCCAGGCCTCTCTGCCCCACCCTCAGTCAGGAGTGGATTGCGGGCCGCAGCAGAGCAGGTGAGACTTACGCTGTTTGCTGATGATATGCTATTGTTTAACCAGCAGGGCCTGGTGGCCACCTGGTTTAGTGCCACATGGGCACCAGTGCCAGCAGCTGTGGCCTGGATGGGAAAAATAGAGAGAGAGAGGAATGGGGGGACGGGACTCCTATGCAATACCACTGGGGGTTTTCTCTGCGCCCGGGAAACCAAAAGCTGCCATCGGCTTCCAAGAGCATCTTGGGGGCTTGGGAATGGGAGAAAAGAAAATCCTAATAGACTTAAAGACTAAAATACATAATAGAACTGTGTCATTTTTGAGGAGGAGGGTTGCAGGGAAGTTGAAGGCTGTTTAATGAATGTAAACTGTGGCTTCTCATTGTCAATGGGGCTGTAGAGCTGTGTGTGCCCATCTCACTGTTTACACTCAGTCATTTATTCTGCAGGATGAACAGTCAGCAGACTCTCTCCATCTCTCTCTCCATCTCTCTCTCCATCTCTCACTCACTCACTCACACACAGACAGCAGTTAGGAGTACAGCACATTGGCGCTACAGTATGTCATATATCTACAGGACACTACCTCCATCTGCTGTCAAGAGGTCACTCACTCAGAGAGAGCGAGAGAGAGAGAGCACAATTTTGCAAGCCCCGCCTGGCTTCCCTTTACTTATCGGACTGATAAAGTCCGATAAAGTCAGCTAGAGAACTGCCAGCCAATCAGAGTCCAGACTCCATACCAGTGGTGCCACTCAAGTTGGGCCAGTTCAGTTGTTGCCAACATCAATTAAGTGCCTGTGTTTATTAATCATTCTCAGGTCTTGCTCTTATTGTTTGAAGATGGACCAATCGTCTGCTAGTTACTGTGTCGGAAAATCACAGTGAAATCAGTTTGTGGTCCAATCACCTGCTAGTGATTATATAATAATGATAAGTGCCTGAATAGCAAACAGTTTTTAATTTAGAATTGTGTCAAAACTGAAATGTAAAGTGAAGCAAAATGTTGAGGACGAATATTGCAAAACCAGGATGTTTTAAAACCAGGCGTCATGCCTTCAGGCACAATGTAAAAAGTTAGAAGGCATTATGGTAACCTATTGTATTTAATCAGAATACACCTGTTACATAAAGATCCACACAGTCACCCCAGGTATTTCTAGTGTTTAAGGTAGACATCATCCGATAGAACAACAGGCATCTACAGTATGTGGTTGAAGAGATGGGAGGTTTGACTACTCCACTATCTCTGGCCATGCCTGTCCCATTTATTCTCCCCTGTAAAATCTCTCCTTTCTCTTTACCCCCCTTATCTATAACATGCTCAGGAGTGGCTAGAATGATTCCCTTTTCCTGGTGCTGCCTGAAACTGCAAATTACTTTTTCCATCTACGGGAGCTTCTAGAAGTATGACAGAAGAACTGTTTTCTTAATGGAAATGTCTACATGATGTTTCTTGTGAATTCTTCGCAATCAATTCTAGTGAAAAAAAAGTTTAATCAAACCTGTGCAGGTGATACGATGTAAAACGCCATTGTATATTTATCCTCAATCATGTTAATCTTTCATTATACATCTTCTTTATTGCTAATGCATGCACATTCATAAGGATTAAACACCAAGGGCCTTGTGTACAAATGTGTTAGCACCTGTTTTAGGCGTAATTCCATTGCACTTTGCGCCTTAAAACATGGTATTGTATGCATGAAAACTGCGATGCAAAGCGCAAGTCGGTTTTGCAGTGAAAATGATCCACCTCTGAAAAGCAGGCGTTATCCCAGTTATCCCCATGTTTCTTTGAACAGCAAGCAAGCAACGGCAAGATTCATCCATGCAAGTCGAATACACAGGCCATGCAGAGACGTGCTGAAGGATTTGATTGTTTGTGTGTTGTTAAAATAAATCTTTATGCCACTTCTTTAATTTACATTTAATTAAATTAAATTAATTTGGGTGTAAATTAATTTGGGTGCACCCAAAAATAATAATTTTGGGTTAGAATTACGCCCCTGTTATCTGTTTGATGATACATATAGACTAGGCTATTTCATGATCGTTAAACTTGAAATTGCTGGAACATAGACTACTCGCAGTGTTAAGTTTAGAGGGGATGCCAAGCGAAGATTACGCGATCAGTCGCAAGTTTAGTACATCCAAAGTAAAATGTGATGGCACACATGCGCTACATGCGGTCTGGCTGCGCTCACTTTAACGTTGCGCTCGCTAACGTGCGTACATGAGGCCCCAAGTGTGAGTTTTTCTAATGTTGAATAGCAGCTGTGCCTTAAGAGGATTTGACCCGCAGACATAAATACACATTAGGAATACAGATAAAGTGAGTAAGTCCTTACTTAACTGGTGGGGATTTTCTACTCGACCCCACCCAGGGCTGCTTAGCACGGGTCATATTTACACTGGAAGATGAGCATTAGTGCTAGTGTACTTCTATTAACTGGGCTAGCAAATAAACCGCTGCCGCTGCATCTGTTTATTGACCATACTGTAGGTATGAAGGCTACATAGCTTTAAGGACGCCACTCAGTTTTTACACATTAAATTTTTATTTTATAGGGTTAGGGTTAGACAAAGGGTGTATTTAAGAGTTTGGTGTGTGTGTGTGTAAAGGAAATTGGCTAATCTTCTACCCTGGCCTCTCATATCAGGACGAATTGAGGCTTCAATCACCTGCTCCATTTGTACTTCTTGATCGAGTTCTGAAGCCCCTCTGAAGGCCCTCTCCCTGCTGGGCTGCTGGAACACACACACACACACACGCACACACACACACCCACCCACCCACGTGCACAATGGTACTTTTCATGGCACCCTTAGGCCATGACCCCCCACATGAGCATACACACACACTAACTCTCACAGTCCACCCCCTCCCCGCCCTCCAACCCTCTCATAATGGGTTTGAAGATAGGCAGCCTTCAATTAGCTGTATGTTTAAATCCTATCAGCGGTTTGCAGATAATGACTTCTCTCTTCCCGTAGCTGATGTGAAGTGTGTGATAAGGAATCTATGGGGAGAATGGCAAGAGACCAGTGGCCCCCAGACACAGGGCTTTGCTGAGTGCATGCCTGCGTGTGTCTGTGTGCGTGAGTCAGTCTGAGCGCGTGAGACATAATGCCATAAAGATGGATTAATGGAAAATGTGAGATCTAAGAGCTGCTAGATTATAGTGAGTGTGAACTCATTCGATTGGATTACTCCCACACACATGCGAAGCACACGCACTGTGTCAATTACTAGGTATTTAAATGAATGCCAGGTCCGTCACAGCACCAGTCTTGGTATAATATGTTCTTTCACAGAGAACGAAGTGTGCGTGTGGATGTGGAAACCTTTTTTATTTGAACTGTGTGACAATGTTTAACTTTTATTGATCTACAGTATATGTAGTCTCACAGCACCAGCCTTTACTTGTGTAAAAACTGGAACCCACACTGTCAAGATACACCTACTTGACAGGAGGGGTATGATTGATATGCATGACACACTCAACTATGTATTAAGTCGGATCTTAAACTTGAAGAGTTTGATGGGAAACTTAACTGCACGAGTCTGGCTTTTTGTAGGTCTTGTAAATCTGTTAAATACTGAATACGATACGGTTACGACTTAAAATAAACAGAAAAATTGGGAAAAGTAAATAAGGCACTACACCGTGACGAAATTACAGACTTGTGAGTGACAATGCTAACAGCCAATGAAAACCCCACTTTCTTATGGTGTTGACGAGTTTACAGAGTTATCAGACTTTCGTGATGTGTGCTAGTGGAGCTCAGCTGACCAGATGCAATATGCTGCTTCACTCTAAAGCTGCTGAACTGAAGATAGCATGAGTTTGTAAATAAACAATCCAACAACTCATACCATCCTCATCTGCTTCCTCCCTCTGGAGCCTGTTGCTCTGCCACTGAGAAGCCCATTGATAAACCTTTTGTAGCTGATATGCGCCTTCACTTGATTGACAGGTGAGATACCGTAATTTCCCGGCTATTATCCGCACTGTATAATAACCGCAAGTCCGTATTTTATGTAATATTTAGAAATAAAGTTGTCTATTAACCGCAACCGTGTATTAACCGCAATTTATTAAATGTTATGTCATCGGGTGGGAGGCATTTTTATGTTAAAAATAAAACAGTCGGACACCAACCACTTCAAAATACTGGTATGCGCTAGCTAGGCTACGTACATTATGGTAGGTTACTATTGTTTGCTACTGTGTTATTAACAAGCCAAGTCGCCAACAAACAGCATGGCTAAAAAAAAAGGCGTTATTAATATATATCTGCGCTTGCAAGAGATACGTGAACATGCTCAACGTATGTATAATTAATATCGCCAGCTTACCTTAAAAAGAATAATACAAATAGCCCAATTAAAGAAAAAAAATGTAACCCTGTGTATAGACCACACCCGAGTATTAGCCGCAGAGCTGCCAACAGTTTGCAAAGTCAATGTAATAACCGTGGTTAAGAGCCGGGAAATTACAGTTTTAATTAAAACAATCAGGCAAAAGAGGCCCTGATTGGTCAGATGTCTTCGGCTGCAATGAAACAGATTTTGACTTGTTGATAGCTGAGGGATGATGTGGAATTCTGTACTATATAATGTACTATTGCACTAAATGTATAGCTCCAGACCTACAGCTCCTTTGTTTAGCTACGTCACCCAGGAACAGGGTTGGGGTTGGGGTTACCCCAATCCCAACCCAATGTACAATGAAGCTCAACTCAAGCTAGCACAATGAGATGTTAACTCCCAGGTACAGGTGTTTGAGTTACAGTAACGTGGCTGGGGTGTAGCACTGACCAGTTTATAATTATGTCCAATATAGATTTG
>JAODUE010055944.1:0-17296 GCA_027564755.1 Amblyopsis hoosieri | reverse complement strand
TACTTGTCAGTTTATGCGCACTATGTACTCAAAATATTAAGTATAAGTACACAAGTGCGCGATTTGAGACACAGCTTTAGTCTATTTATTGTAGGTTCAGATCAGGTGGATCACAACATTGCAGTCATACCAGATAGTCTCAGCCAGTCATATAAATGAACGTCTGTCATATAGGTGCATGCACTAGGGATGTGGGGTTGAACATTGTTTTCATTGGCTGTTAGTGTTTGTTACTCACAAGACTGTATATATAATTCCAGGATGACTTCAGTACAGTGTCTTTTAAGCAGTAACCATACTTATTTAACATATTTTGTAAGACCTGCAGACCAGTCAAACCTAATTTTCTTATAATGAGATTACTTTTCTAATGCAAAATATGCTTGACAAAATAATTTTGCTTTGAAGACAAAATATAAGATTCATATCCCATAAATAAATAAAACATGCTAAATACCATGCACACACCCGCGCACACACAACCCACACAACCAACATACACACATACATACAACATAACTTCTGTGTTTACGGATTCACTGCTCTATATACTGTGTTTTAAAATATTAACTAACTAACTAACAATCTATCTATCTATCTATCTATCTATCTATCTATCTATCTATCTATCTATCTATCTATCTAACTAACTAACTAACAATCTATCTATCTATCTATCTATCTATCTATCTATCTATCTATCTATCTAACTAACTAACTAACTACGTAACTAACTAACAATCTATCTATATATCTAACTAATTTAACTATCTATCTATCTATCTATCTATCTATCTATCTATCTAACTAACTAACAATCTATCTATCTATCTATCTAACTAACATGCTCCTGCAGTCTCCCCTGCTCAGGACTGTAAGTGGCTAGAGGAGGGCCTCCAGCATCCCAAGGAGCAGGAGCAGGGCGGGAAGGAGGCGGTGGCGCCCCCCGGAGGGGAGCTGGCAGAAGGGCCACAGCTGGAGACGGCCAGGGAGCAGGAGGATGAGAGGCCAGGGGAGGAGGAGGAGGAGGAGCAGGAGGAGGTGCTTCCAGGGACCACCCCGCCTCAAGTGCCCCCCAGAATTCTGCCCGGACCCAGGGAGGGTGAGTGCAAAGGGTGGCTGTAAGGGATCAAGAGGTCAAGGGTCAAGTCAGAGGTAAATACAGCAGCGAGTTAAGTGAGGAAAGTGGCATTGCCTTTCCCTTTAACCTTTAACCCCCTCCCCTTTAACCTGTTCAAGCCCCAGTGTGTGTGTGTGTGTGTGTGTTGGTGAGGAGAGTCATTTTTATGATGCATGTTTCAGGGCGCATGTGCGTCTGTGCGTGTGTGTGCACGTGCGGAGTCGGTGTGGGTGTGTTTGAGGATGGGGGTGATGTAAATTATGATAACTGCATATGTAAAGCAATTTATTTAGAACGTGTTTTGTTTACTTGATATTTTATATTGATATGTATCATGCTTTTATATACCGGTACACAGGTATGCTGTGTTCCAGTGTGCTGCATTCTTCTTGAAAAGTAGGGACATTCCTCTGTAGGGAGATTAAGTTATTTAAAGGGCATATCTTTAGGACGAAAAACTTAGCTGCATAAAAACTAACATGTTAGTGGAATATTAATTTTAAGCAGACGTAAACAGCTTAGTAAGAATATTGTAATTTTCAGAATAAGGGCAAACAACGTTTACATATAGGTATCTGTCTGGTTTAGTATATATTCATATTATGATGAGCTCCCAAGAAGCATTAATTGACACCGATTTGGACCACATAGAAATAAAAGTTAGTAAGGTTTATTTATATAGCACTTTTCACAGACAAGGTCACAAAGTGCTTCACAATAAATACGCTAATGATACATAAAATAAACTACACATGATATAAAAGGTACACAAACTTACTAAGCAATCGCGCAACGTCACTTCCTGGTATTCGCCGACCAGGTGATTATGCTCCTTTTAATCTGCTCCTCTCCCTCCCAGATTCAGGCCCCTCGTCACTTCCCACCCACCTGCCCAACACTTACCTGCCCAAGGAACCTCCTCCCAGGCCCCTAGACAGCCTGGCACCCCTGGCCTTGTCGTTGCGGGGCCCCCACTCAAACTCCTCAGGGTCCCCCCACCTAGCCAACATGATGCACCCTCCAATGCCCCCTAGCTGCATCATGGAGGAACTTCAGAGAGCCTTCGCTTCCAAGAACAGGCAGGAAAGGTGAGCATCGCACGGCTCCTATCCCGTTCAGGCGCGGGATTGTTTTTGTGTGCAGCCAGCAAGCAGTCCTTGTTGTTCTAACGTCTTAGCGTCATAATATATGTCCGTTGGTCAAGCTAGCTAGGCTCCAATGCTTCTGGAACCAATGCAGAGCAGTTGTGTTAAAGTGATACTAACTGACTGTGTATGTATTGTATAGTTTCTTTATATTAGCATAAATGTATAGCTTCCGCTCCCTCTCTGACAATAAGCTGAAAGACACATCTGTTTTATTTACCTATCCAATTACACTAAATGTAATGCCTTGCTTTTAAACTCCCTGGCTCCCAACCTCTGATTGTTTTATATATTCCCCTGCCAATATAACTGACCTCCCCATATCTGACCACAACAAACCAATTTTTATTTGAAATCTCTGCTCAGTCTCCTTTACTGTACTTTTCACACTTTTTATTTGTATCTTATATGTCTAATATGTATGCTGTTTGAGTCAAATTATTTTATATTAGGTTGTTTCTTTGTATTTGTAATGTAAGATGTCCTTGATTGCCTTGAAAGGCGTCCTTAAATAAAATGTATTATTATTATTATTATTATTATTATTATTATTTTAGCATAAGCACATTGCTTGTGACACCCCTCATGCAGGAGAACCGCTTCTGTTATTAACATAACATAAAGAATACAAATATACAGTGATACTGTACAGTAAACTCTACTGTATATACAGTATATACCATGAATACCAAGAACCTTGAATTTAAAACTACTTATTTAATAGTATTTCTTTTATATGTTTACCTTGCGACCCACAAAAAGTCATTCCGCGACCCCTTTGGTGGTACCCAGCTGAGGCTGAGAACCAAACATATCTTTGTATTTTCTTATCAACCTCCAGTAGGCTCCATTGTATCTGAACTAATTTTGAAACTACTGGAATATGTTTTTAGTTTTACTGGTGACAATCAGCTCATTACTTAACTTACTTATACTTGCTTATAATTATTAAGTACATTGCATGCCAAATTCGGCTCAATTAAAGGTCTGCACACATTTTCGCAGTCACTTATTAATTATTTATTAATATTATTAGCAAAAGTACACGAATGCCACATTTGGCTCAATTACAGGGCTGCAAAAGTTTTAGCAGATAATTAATTATACATTTTATAATAATAGTATTGCCTAATTAGCCTATTACCAGGAAACACAAGTACACGAATGCTATATTTGGCAAAATTAAAGTCCCATTAGCTTTAGAGAGAGTTGATTATTCATTCTTACGCTAGCCTCTTAGCCTATTACCAGGGAACACACAAGTACCGTACATGAATGCCAAATTTGGCTTAATTAAAAGGCCACTATAGTCATTATTGTTTTTATACCTATTAGGGCCTATTTTATATCATATTAGGCTTTATTTCATCTGAGCACCAGCATCTTTATTAATTGTTTCCAATGAGGATGAGCGTTTGCGGCTACATGCGGCACCCTGCCTTTTTTCTGCGATCGCTCGGAGCGCTTCTAGCCAGATATCTTTGACCTTCTCAGAAAGGCATTGGTGAATGCAACTCCTTTTTCAGGAGGGGCGGGACGTGTCGTCGCTGTGGTAACAAAGAAAACTAGCAAAGTTAACAGAGAATAGAGAAGAAGCTCGTTTTGGCCGTATCTCTCCACCGTGAGCTGACGTGTCACACACAAAATATCACAAGTGGGAAAGAAAATCTAATTCGCAAGAGCAGATTGTTCAGGCTGAATGTTGCTTGTGCTTTTATCGCCGTACGCAAGATTGTTTTTAGTCAACTAAAGCCTGTGCGCAGCGCTTTTTAATGAAGCGCTCCCCAGCGCCTTGCCAGAAAAAATCATAAAAGAAAAAAGCCGCTATGTGGACACGGCGCCTTAGCCTATTACCAGGGAACACAAGTACACAAATGCCAAATTTGACTAAATTAGAGAGCCGTCAGTTTGATTAATTCTTATTACAGCCTGTTAGCCTATTACCAGGGAACACAAGCGCATGAATGACAAATTTAGCTAAACTTTTGTCAGAGTTCAGTGTTCCTTAAATCACCATGCCCCCCTCTCCTCCCAGCGTGCACGAGGGGTGTGAGCAGGGCTCCTCCCCCCCGCGGCCGTGGTGCTCAGACGGGCGGCTCTCGCGGTCCTGCAGCTCGGAGAACCAGCACCCGTCCGCGCTGATGGCGGGCTGCGGCGGGGCCGGGGGGGGCGACTGGCCCCGGAAAGAGGCAGAGGAGAATAAGGAGAACGTGCGGCTGGACCAGTGCTTCTCCAACGCCTCGGGCCTCCCCAACGACCTGGACGGCTGGAACGAGTCGGTCATCTCCGGTACGCACCCCTCCCTCCCTCCCACACACACACACACACACACACACACACACAGTGGAACCACAGTGGAGGCAGAGCACATTTAGGCCACGCCCACAGCCGCGGGGGGAAAAACACCCACTCCCCATTATCGACATTGTATTGGGTGATGCTGCCTCCTTGACGTTTCTCTTGTTTCTAGTAAAAGAAATTGAAACGTGCCCAAAAGCTGCTGTGTAACATAAAGAAGCCAGAACTAAAATGAGATAATCTGCCGATAAATAGTTCTATGGATGTAATGGTGTCCAGCAGGTATGCTGTGCTGTAGTTAAAGGCAGGGACAGTCAGACTCATTCTCGAGAACGCTTGCTAAATTCGAGCTCAAATCAAAACATTATTCCTCTGTGGCCCTCCACAGCGCCGCCCCAAACATTGAAACGCACTGTGAAGCAAAGCGTAGTACTACATTTATTGTGGTACTGTAATTGAATGGTGGACATTGTGTGTTTAAATGTTGTATGTGGACGTTTTAAGCTGCCCTCTTGACCAGGTCGCTCTTGGAAAAGAGATTTTAATCTCAATGAGTCTTTTACCTGGTTAAATAAAGGTGTATATATACTACGGCTTTGTTGTTGTGAGCAGTATTTGCTTTGTTTCACTGTTATTCGCTTTGCTTCACTTTATGTTCCTGTTTACAGAGCCAGGGCTGTGTAGAAGTATCTTTTTCAGCACGCACAGAGAACGTTAAGATAGCGAAATGTGAGGAGATATTTGGTGAATTTGACTAAATGTGCATTAGCTTATAATTAGCTTGCAATAGCTGACTTTACCTTTAAGTATCGTAAAGCTATCTCACTGACACCCAAAGGACAGATGCTAGGGCAGGTGGGTTTTAGCCTCCCGGAGATCTGAGGTGCGCTCAGAATTGGCGAACATAGCGAAAGTTAAGGGAACATTCGCAAACATATTCAAACCGTTTTCACGTTTGGTTTGAATTTGGGGCGAAAGTTTGCGAACATGAGCAGTCTGAGGAGGTAGTTCTCGACAAACACACATTGACACTGGATAGGATAGGGTGGAAAGGCTGAATAATGTTGGAATGTTTACACAAATCGTTACACAAATGTCATGTTCAAAGCAAACGCGTTTGCCACGAACGGATTACACAAAACCGAGCCTGTAAAGCCTGCGATATACTGTACTTGCTTTTAACAATGTGCACGCATACGCAAGATGGCTACCCCGTGTATCAGGCGCATATCCTCCGTTCTTCTGGAGCGTAGTTTGTGTTCGTCCTCAGAAATGAAAGCTACGCGTACGCATGATGCAATACAGCACATGGACATGAGGGCAGAATATCAGGATTGGACAGACAGATCCACAGCAGTCTCTGAACAACGGAGAACAACAATGGCGGGAAGTTTAGAAAAGAAGAAGTTAGAAGAGCTAGTCCGTAATTAACCACCATCTATATGATGTCTCCATGCCACTCCACATTTTGACATGTTGGTTGTTGTTGTAGAAATTCGGAGGTAGTCAAGGAAGATATTCCGGTTTCAGCCAGGGATGATTCTGCGATGATTCACGGTGTGCTCTTATCTATTTATACTTCTGTGGTTTCTATGACGTTTTCTATGATGGTGTTGGGTGACCCCCATGGAACCCCAAATACAGTTCACGACTTGGAGCAGAGCTGAATTGGGAAGGATTATTTAATTAGGCCTTTTTTCTCTTGCGATACAGTTTAAACCAGTCCCAGTGAAACAAACATGAGAACCTTTTCTATTTGCTTACACAAGCAAGATAAGAGATGGCGTCTTGTTTTTTAACAGCAACATATTTATCTTGCGTGTGTGTGTGTGTGTGTGTGTGTGTGTGTGTGTGTGGCCATAAGCATTTGTTTTGTTCTGAGATGCTGATGCGCTTAATGTGACATCTAGTGGCAGAACATCATATAGATTTGCTGTAATGCAATCAAATATTTCATCCTCCCATGCATGGGGGACAGTTAGTGTGTGTGTATTGTATGTACTGGAAGTTATCGACACACCATACAACAGCACACAAAGTCATTGAGTTTGTATAACAGGACAATTGTTACTATGGTAACAAATATGCTAATTGCAACAAAAAAAAATTTCTTTCTTTTTTTTCCAAATCTGCTGAAAGTCTAAATAGTGATATTTGTGGTAAAGTGGCTCAGTATTTACTCCATGCCCTACAACAGGACATGGATTAATTCCCTAACATTTCAACTTGTATCATTTGGACATTTGGATGTAAAATGCTTTGTTTATACATTCCCTAGGTCCACGCTGGTCATGATCAGTGTTATATTTGCGTGCGTGCGACGTTGCGTGTGTGTGTGTGTGTGCGTGTGCTTGTGCATGCGTGGTGTGCATGTGCACAGGTACACTTCCTCGCAGGTTGAGGAAGGAGCTGCTGGCCGTCAAGTTACGAAATCGTCCCAGCAAGCAGGAGCTGGAGGACAGGAACATCTTCCCAGCCAGGAGCGACCAGGAGCGGCAGGAGATTCGCCAGCAGATCGAGATGAAGCTGGCCAAGTAAGCGTGACCTATAATCGCTCTGTGTTGCTGACTCCATTCCAATGAAAGTACAGCAGCTATAGCACCAGATCCAAAAGTCATGTGCTCATTTGCATATTGATGCCGTCATTTGCATATTAATTTGAAACTCGGTACAACAGAAAACATCGGCGCTGTTGGACTGCAATTACTGTAAATGCGATTGCATCTCACTTTCCCTGGTCTGAAAAAGTCACTAAATTTGTCGCTATTTACTTTATAGAAATAAAGTCACCAAGAGGGTTTGAAAAGTGGCTAAATTCAGTTTGCAACTCCGCCTGTTCATCTGGTCAGCGCGACATCATGACTGGCAGTGGCTTTTTGACACCTCGGTGAAAACAAACAGCCGTCACTCAGCAGCTGAGCGTGAAGCTGTCAGACCTTTCGGCGTGTTCAAATATTTAGCTTAGAACTGCTATTTGCTGCAAACACACTGATTTTGACAGCGGTGGGTTTTCACCGAGTTGCCTTGCAAAACTATCTCGAAACATCACTTCCGGTTATTCACTGACCAGATGAACAACTGGAAGATACAAGTTGATAATAATATCAATAAAGGTGCCACACAATTTAGTGATGATCTCCTCGTGTGTTCAAGAACAGAAGACCTCACTTGCTTGGGCAAGCTAAACATATCGCTCTGGGTTGCAAAGAAACAGTGAAAGGGGATTTACTGCTGAATTGAGGTGAGATGGACTGTAAATCTAATCTAAAAGGATTACCTCTGTTTGGTACTGAATGTTTTGATTTATTAGGTAATCTGGTATTGTTTAAACATGTTTGAATTGGATGCTGACCAATCCTGATTATGGAATGCCTTTGGTATTGTGTGCAGATTAACTCATTAGTTTCTAGTTATTGAATTCCCATTGGAGCAGGAAAAATTACTGGACTGGTGAATATGGTTAAATAATCTATAATATAATTTCAACTGAATTTCTCATTTACTCTATGAAAGCAATGGAGCTATTGCTGATAGCTCGAGGTATGCTAATAATGTAAATTGAAAAGAGAGTGCATTACAAAAGGATCTAGTTAGCGCCTCACTGAATGAATTGCTGTGTAAAGTGGTCAGTGTGTGTGCCTGTCTCGCAGGTACGGACAGCAGGTGAGGGCTGTGCCTCTTCAACAAAAGGCATAGATCCCTTCACAGCTGTGTGCAGCAGCATGCACCGGTGTTGCGTAACGGGCTGTGCAATAACAACTCAGAGCAGGGAGGAGATTTGCACCCACCGTCCAGGGAGAGATCGTTCATCTGTCTCTGAAGCGATGGGAAGTACTAAACCTATTTTTAGATCTGCCCCGGGGTGCTGTCGAGGAAGATGCCCACAAATCCAATATTGCCTATAATAGTATAATAGTCTGCCTAATATAGCAGTAAGATGGCTGACCCCTTATAGTGTACACAACATAGAGAGCTAGACCCTGGAGTTTGCTAGACGTTGTGATTGTCATCCTAATTGAAGGACATTTTTCGACTGAATAAATGAATGACAGCACTGATACTGGCTGCTCTAACGCCTATATTTCCCTTTAGGGATTAATGGTGTTCTATTTTAATGACATTACAATTAGGTAATTTGGGATAGCATAACTGTTATGTATACAGCGGTATAGGTTCATATTGCTGAACATATAAATGTGATGTAGAGAGGAACTATGAAGAGACTATATATTTGAAAGCCTCAGAAACAACCATAAGATAATAATCATAACATACTGCAGTTTATACTCTACATAATATCTGCACTGTGTAATGCAGAGCAGGCTATGTTTATATAATCTCGAGGCACACTGCGCTGTTTTGGTGAAGGGAACTCCAGTCTAAATATAGATGGTGAGGAGCAGAGCGAATCTTGCTGGGGTGATGCTGAATCACAACAACAGCCTATACAGGACTTTCCTGGACGAATTACAACTCTGAACCTACACCCTCCTCCTGTATTCACCCCTTACGGCCGAGGATGCCGCGCGTGTCAATCTATTGTGCGAGACGACGACCTTTCTATCTATAGAGCGGTATTGTACGGCTTCAGCACACTGCCAGTGCTATTTTTAGCCCCCCCCCAATACCCCCCCCCCCCCGAGACGATTGAATAATGCATCTCTCTTCCCTGTGCTGCCATTACGCCCCCGCTCTCAAGTGCAGTGCCCGCATCCACAAATGAGCTGGGAGCTATAACAACGGAAATCACCAGTGTGTGTGAGGGGGCGTGGGGATGATAATGTACTTATCAAGGGAACATGGTGGCACCTACAGCAGCGGGGCTGTTCTTTGAATTCATCTTTGTTAAGTGCGTAGTTGAAACGTACTGTACCGACTCAGAGCGTGCTTCCCCGCTACCCCTCTGGGCTTTCTCAACTCCGTGTGTCTGAGATCATTTTATTTTTTTAAATATTCACAGTATCGCAAAAGGGAGACTCTCAAGGGGGTTCTGCGTCACTGGACGGTACTGGGGATGGGGGGATGGGGGTACCTTTTATGCCCTGACCCCTGCAGTGTGACAGACTATGCTTTCCCATTGTAGTTTGAAACAGGCAGAAAGTGAAGCCATATTTTACCTAGATACACATTTCAAAATCTACCCGGCCTGTATTTCTTTAGGACTGAATATAGCAGGAGACAGATGATTCCATCGTCTGAATCGACATCAGAGGGAAAGTAAAAATGTCTTGAATGCCTAAATTCGCTATAAATAGCATCAGGTTTTCTCAATCTCGTGGCCAGATTTACATAGCGACGGTCCCCGTTAGCGTGTTGCTAGGGGAGAATCGGAGGTTTCGGTGGGAGAACTCGTCTTCTTGTCTAGAAGATTTCCACCAGAAGCAGCTGTTGCCTAGCAACTGGGGGACCTGGTCAATAACACGACGGGCGTCTGTCCAATGGGGCTGTGGGAGCAATTCTCCATTTTATCGCATGAAAATTTAATAAAACTTGGAGTGCTTTTTCTTCACACTGTGCAGCAGAGATGCAGACAGCTGATAATGTTGGATATGTTGCTCAAATGCTGGATAAAGCAATACATATGCCTTGGGAAATAATAATACCAATTAGATCTGATTATGCGTCCGCTCTTATATAAAATAAAATAAAATAATATCCAGAAATGACCCTTCTTAAATATTCATGTACAAAATGCTGACATGAAAAAAAAGGTGCTTTCTTTCTGTTTGGTTCAAGAATTAACATTCACACATGTTCCTTTGGGAAGATTATTCCCTTGTGTTGGTTTCTACTAGTCTGTACATTATCAGAGATTAATGGTGTTATGAATGCCAGGTTAGGTATTGGGGGTGGGGGTTCATTATGTAATCAAAATGGTGTACAAGCTGTAGGTCAGTGCCTTATCATGCAAGTTATTTCGCTGATGGCGGCTTTGCATTTAGCTGCATTCATCATCAGCTAAAAATCAATATGGGGATTATTCATTTTGTATAAAATGTGGATGTTAAATCAAGAGGGATTTTCATTTCAAATACACACATTGGGACAGTGGATTCCACCACCAGAACGGCTGAGATGTTGTCTGGCGCCCAGTGTGTGACCTAACTTTGGCCTTTACAGTGCTGTGAAGAGCTACTAAATGCCCATCCTTTACACTGGGGTGTTGCAAGGGGGCAGGGCATGAAGGGAGTCAAACTGTGAAGTGACATTCTGCACTCTACAGGAAAGGGGGCTTGATTGTGTGGCCTTTACCTTTACCTTTGCAGAGCTCGGCTTTATAGTTTTTTTTAATAATATGAGTGGAAACACCAATGCCTTTTTGGGTTATACATTATTTATTTGACGGTGAGGGATCACGCTGTGATTAGATAGGCCCACTGTACATTTCTATTTCTAAAAATAATACGGGAGTTGTTATTCTAGTAATGTTATAGGGTAGACGTGTGTTTTTCTCATTACGTGTGTGAAATCCTCTCATCCGTGACTGCGCTTCATGATGTGCCCAGAATAGAAACGAACTGGTGCAGCGTGCTTCGTGAGTATTTTTGTGTCAGTAGTCCAGTGTAGACGGGGCTGCTCGGGGATGCCTTGCGAAGGGTGGGGGTCTGCATAGGCTCCGCCCACCCGAACGTCACGCACGCAGTAGCTGGGTAGGGTAGAGAGGACTCGCCCAGGATCGCCACACACTCAAAAGCGTGTGTATCCCGAGCGGACGGCAGAGACGAGCTGTAGTGCAACGACGATATATACTGCTGTGGTGGCGTTTGCAATGCTTTATTGAGAGAGGCTTCGTAAAAGCTGTACGAGTAGCATACTACAGCAACCGGAATATCGCATCCGCGCCTGTTCCAGATGTGGGGAGCGCCTCTGCCCAAGCATCATAGTCGGGGATTGGACGCGAGATGGAGACATAGGGGGTTCCGTTCAAGATCGCGCACAGTGGAGAAAGTAGCCTGCAGGCGGTTACAGGGGTCGGGACACTGAACTTGGATCCGAAAAATGGTTCAAAACGTGGTTTTGGTGTTTTTCCGCAGGAGACTGAGCCAGAGACCGAACGTTGAAGAGCTGGAGAGTCGGAATATTCTTAAACGTGAGTTGTTGAGACATGCGTAATTCACTTTATTTCAATGTATCTTTAATAATGTTAAGTGAATGCCTGCAAAGTAAACACCATGAGATGATGCATATATAGCATAAATGATGCACAGGTTGTTAAATTTATTATTTATGCAACACTGAGAGGCACCCTGGGTGCATTTCTCCTCTTGAAGTTTTCTACACCTCGGTGCACTTTACGACATGCGCTGAGGGATCAAGTCTAAAAATAAACTACACAATCGGTTAGCTATTGCATTTATTTTAACCAATATCTACCATCTTATTTCAGAGAGAAATGACCAGACCGAACAGGAGGAAAGGAGAGAGATCAAACAACGGCTAAATAGAAAGGTACCGTACCCAAACTAATAACATTACCTTTTACGTTTTCATTGAATTGCGCTTTTATGGTCTGTTTCCCCACCCACCCTCAACTCTAATATCCTTAAACCTATTTATGAGGCAGCTGCAGAGAGCTAAATCCCAAAGGATTCTCGATCTATACTTTACACACCCCACAACCGTTAACTCGTCTATTTGCGTTTCAGCTGAACCAGCGGCCCACCGTTGACGAGCTGCGCGATCGGAAGATTCTGATCCGCTTCAGTGATTACGTAGAAGTGGCCAAAGCTCAGGACTATGACCGAAGAGCGGACAAACCATGGACGCGGCTCTCGGCAGCTGACAAGGTGCGTGTTTGTAGATGTTTTATTCTTCGGTATAAACACGAAAAATCTATCCAGTGACCTAAAAATAAGTACATTATAGTCACCTGGAGGCTCAGGTGGAGGATATAATGTGTTTAGGTCACCCTTTCTGGTGACACTTTTGCTCACAGTGCACTCTGGGGACTCACTAATGCCATGTATTACTGTCCTATGCAGGCTGCCATACGAAAGGAGCTCAACGAGTTCAAAAGCACCGAGATGGAAGTGCATGCATCCAGCAAGCATTTAACAAGGTCAGTACGTGTACGTGCGTGTGCGTGCGTGTGTATTTCGGGTACACTCCGATGTTCTATTCTTGTCTGTAGTGCTCTAAATTTAGCGCTGCTGCTTCTAGCCTGAAAAGGAGCTAAATATAGATATGCGAGTTTGTGGAGAAGAGAAACAGAGAAGGCAAGGGTGGGGGGATATCCACTGCAGAGCTTGTATTGCCAGGCAGAAAAGAAATGATGAATGCTGTGCTGCCCATGGATAAGCTCATTCAGTGATGGGCCTGCCCCTAAGGATCTTGGGATTGATTAAACATTGCCATCTTACAGAAAGGCTCCTTTCGCTGCTAACATCCCCCCCCCCCCTTCTGTATCCTGCTCCAGGTTCCACCGTCCGTGAAAGAGTTTCTTCTGTGAAGAAATGCGGAGCATGAGGTTGTCTTTTTTTCTCGGGCTACTGGAAAATGCTCACCGGTCTGAGATTGTTTGAAGAGCCTGGAGCCTATTCGGTCGTCAGGGTGTCCACCTTAGTGGTCTCCCGGCATTCCCGGCCTTCCCTGCTCCGACTTGGCGGGCAATTGGGAGGGGGGGGGAGATATGATGGAGAGGCGGACATGTTTGTGGTGTCCTCCTGGGGAGACAAATGTACCCCGCCGCAGGGCTACAGGAAAGAAGAGGACTTCATAACGGAACCTCTGAGTCTCTCTGGACTAGAGGCAGAGGGAGAAACAATATTGTCATTCAGTCTGTTTTTTTTTTTATTAGTATACTTTTTTTCTAAAATTATTTCATGAGCATGAGGCGGTGTGAATCGATATGTGGTGGGAGGATGATGTGCATGTGACCGGCTCCACGCTCTCTTATGATAAATGTGTCACCTGGACTGTGTGTGTGTGTGTGTGTGGGGGGGGGGGGGGGGGGGGGGGTGGGGGGGAGATTTTGGGAGTGATTTTTTTATAAACTGTATATACAGTACATGAATCTGAACGGGACTGTCAGTGTCTTCAGTGAAAAGAAAAAATACCTTTGTAAGCACTACTTGTCTTCAAAATACAAGGTCTTTTTTTTTTTACCAACAACTTTGTCTCTGTACATTTATTTGAACATTTATTCATGTAAAACACAAATTACACTGACAAACATGAAGTTAAATAGAAGCATTTCAGACATCAGGCATACAATTAATTTCTTTAAAACTGAGCTAAACCAACCCAGATAAATAAACTCATATTTAGACAGAACTGACAACACCATTTAGAAAAAGTTGATCATTGAGATAAATATACAGGCAAGACAGTTTAAAACAGATATTTTTTCTACACAAACAAATGTCACGTCAACATTGAACAACAATAGAAGTATATTAAAATAGAATAATAGAAATATATAATAGAAATAACCACACTTTAAAAAAACTAAACACTATATGCATAGAATTGGCTCGAAATGAACAGACAATGAAAGCAGAACTTTGAAACATGAACCTGTCTGTCAGTCCATCTGTAATGACTGTGGAGCTGGTATGCACGGTGTTCTTGACGGGGAAAGTGTCGCTACGCTTCTGCTGGTTGTCAGAACCGGGCTGCGCTCGGCAGTAGCAGAGCTTGAAGTCCTCTCCTCACATTGTGCATCTCCTCCGTTTGCTAGGGAAGAACAGTGTCGGAAAAGATATACTGGAATAATGACAAAGATGGAGAATTGTATTGCAGTTCAATGTCTGCAAAGCAGAACTGGAACGCTTCTGGTCTCTTAGGTGGGCGTGTCATCCCGGTTTCACCAATAGCATTGTGATGATGTGTAGGCTAAAGTACGTAGGCAGCGCCCAGACAACTAAATCTACCATGCATGGCCTGAAACAAAGTCAATGTACCCCAAAACACCTCATATTGATCATAGGAATGAATGTAATATACTCTATAGATACCAATTAACACCCCTAGAGAGAAATAATGGTCAATATTAAGGTGAAATCTGTGGACCTCCCCATTGACTTGCATGGAACGCTGGGTCATTCTGGTGTGCATTAAGTGTGAAAAGCCCTCCCCACACCCCCTTCCAAAAATCAAAATGTGGAAGTGCCATCCGTTGAACCCTCTCTGTTAAATTGCAATCTCTCTGGTTTCAGCATGTGACGCTCTGAAGCCATAGGTCCTCTGAACACAACCTTTGTGTGAGGGCATTTCAAGTAGGTGTGTAGACTGTAAACGATATGGAATGATGTTGTTAAGTGATAAGAGATAAAAACGTTTGTTTAAAACAATTGCCTTGTTCAGTGGTTTTTCAACTGTGCATACTCATGAAGACTTCCCAATAGAGTGGTCCAGTCAGTGCACACACGCTGTGTAAGTAGAGCTGTAAATACTGTTTACTCTTTTTACTACAAACGTATTCTGACAAAAATGAGTATATGTAAGAAAATATTTTTTTTAAATCAAGACAGAAAATAAAATATAGTTATATAAACATTTCTTAAAAGATATATTTTAAAAGCATAGAAAAATTGTACAATGTCATTTTTGTCGCAGGGTTGTGATGTCGGAGCCAAGATGTCGGTGGTGGCTCATGTGATTCCAGACTCACCATCTCCTTGAAGAGCCTGTCCTGAACAGCCTTCATGTCTTTCCTCATCAGGCTCATCTGCCCTCAGCAGGTCACGTGGTCAGGTCAACCGAAGAGGGAAGAAATTACGGTGTTTAGTTTTAAGAATCGCACACAAAAATACACAAGAGAACCGCTTCCGCTCGCATAAAAGCATCGTAGCGAAGGTGCATTGCTGCTCCGCGAGCACGGACCTGTGACCTGCGCTCGTGGAGCAGATGCTTATGGATGCTTATGTGCGGGCCTTGGAATACTGCTCTCACGTGAGCGCACCTTTTGAGACTAAATAGACGCCATAATAAATGGCAGTCGCCGATGTGCCAGGCAGACTAACGTACAGAGGTGAACTGGTGGTTACTCAAACACACAAGTCCAGCTGTGAGATTAGGAACGCAGCTGTGATGAGATACATCAGTGACAGACAGGTCAGGTATGTCACAAGGCTGATAAGGAATGAACATCCTCACAAACAAAACGTGTTGCTCAACCGTGTTCCTACTGGACTGTTCACTGACACAGCTAAAGTAAAAGTCACGAGGAGGCTTTGGTTGAACACAATAATCCTCCAGAGACCACATCCCAAGGTTCTAAAAGAATGCCGTTTGCCTAAGATAACTGCAATATCACCTATTCAGCAACTCACAAATGATTATACTAAGTACATTTGTCTTTACATCAAGTGATCTTGCACGTTATGGTATTGTTGTCTCTGTGTCCTGCATGGTATGTTGTCTGGTATGATGAATTTTAAATAACTGACTGAAGCCAATTTTCTCCTGTTGGGGATAATAAAAATTGACTTCATTGACAAATGTACTTTTAACTCGCTCTGGAAAAAAGTGTTAGAATGCTTAAAACATTTGGTGACTTTGCCACAAATGCCTCCTAAGAATATGCAGTGTGAAAAGCCCTCTAGTGGCATGCCTCCTCTATATTGGTGTCTTTGGTTTCAGTGGCAGACCTGGGAAGCAAAGACCTCCTCCTCGTAGTCCAGGCTGTGACAAACATTGTTCTGGAAGGTGTCCTTCAGGGTCTCCAGTCTGGTAGAGGCACAATGAAAAGCAGACAGGGAGAGTGAAGGAGCTGAGAGAGCAAATCAAAGAAAATAAAAACATTTGTTTAAAAAGGTTGTTTAACTGGGAAGCATACAATTGTCTTATATAAAACTGGAGTCTGATACAGGTATGCTTTTACAGTATAGTTTACTTGATTTTATAAAGTGCTTCTTCTTTTACAAGAATGAGTGTTGAATGTACTTAAAGTAAATCAATTTAACATGCATTTCTATGAAATTATGAACATGCAGAAATACTTTTTTAAAATGATCTACAGTAACAACAAAGCACCGTACATACAAAGTACATGTGGCAAATTTCTAATTTATTTTGATTAAGCTGACAGTTTGTCATGATGATGTAATGTTATTATTTGCAACTAAACAGAAAAAAGTAAAACAATGCCGCTCTTCTGTGTTTTATTATCTGAATGGATATGTTTCTTATCAAGAGACATAGCTGACGTGATTATTGAGGTTAGTGAGTTAACTGAAAAGTGAAGAAAGACAGTTCAAATCTATACTGAGAATTACTCAGGCATTCAGTATGGTTTGTTTGCCTATAGCAGAGGTCTTCAACAGTGGGTCCGTCACCCATAGGGGGTGCTCACAGCTACTGCAGGATCTTCTCCAAATAATTTGATCCCAAACTAATTTTCGTCCAATAAATAAAATGTCAAAAAATGTATATTATCATAAATACAAACTGCTAAAAATATTTAAATATCTCAATTATTTTAACGGCTTAGTTAGTGACCTACTTTTATACATGGCAATATAGGCCGCCCTACACATTATTGTTGGCCTGTCAACTAAATATTTGATACCATATGTGACTGCAGCCAAGTAGTAGTTGTGAACAAGCTTCTTATAAAATGAATATGAAGATAAATTATTCTGTCTGCATAAGGTATTTGTGTGTTGAGAATGACCATATGATGCCAAGAGCACGGAATTAACAGTAATAAAACTATCCATCCATCCATCCATCCATCCTCTCCCGCTTATCCGGAGTCGGGTCGCGGGGGCAGCAGCTTCAGCAAGGGACC